>JAXGGA010020566.1:0-7500 GCA_038373865.1 Uloborus plumipes | reverse complement strand
CTGATGCAGCGGTACGAAAAATGCTTAGAAGTGAACGGCGATTATGTAGAGAATTAAAGTAAGTTTATACCTAACTAAATATGACATATTTTTTTTCAAATGAGTATATTTTTTTCTGTGGCCTTCACTTTTTGAAAGCGCCTCGTACTCTGTTACTTTAAAATAGGCGTATCAAGTTTAGAAATTTTGCGTCATCTCCATGGAAACCGCAAGAAAGAAAACTACTCCACTCTTTTTTATGCAATGCCGTTGAGGCATTTCATTCATTGTATGTTTATCGAATGAAGCAGACTCTTTTATTTATATCATCATGTCGCAGTTATTTCTCGACGTTTTCTAACAAATCTAGTCATACATTAATAAAGCACACATTTCTAAGAAAATGCTGTACTTTACTTCCGTCGATTTTTCAATTGAATAATAGTTTACGCACAAAGCAATTTTAACCGTTTGCATTTAACCATTGTTGCAAAAGCTAAGTGGGGGAAAAGTCCATAGCGCTGTAACTATGACAACCATCAGGGGAAAAAGTGCGGAGAGTGCGAAATTAATTTTACTTTGAGCCGCCAGCTCTGAAATCGTTCTTTGAAGAACAGCGTGAACACAAAGGATGGAACAGATTTCTAAAGCTCAGATTTTCGAAGCAACTTACTGCACAGATTTAAAAAAGGAGTTCATGAAATTTACAGACAAATATGCCTACCAAGTTTTTTTTTTCTTTCTTTATTAATGCGCTCACAAGTGCAAAATATTCAATTGTAAATGTTCCGCATTGAAGTGACCCCATAAAAAAAAATGTATGTTTTGCTTTGCATTCATGTATTACTTATTTTATTATGTGTAGCAGTTTCTCAAGTTTGAATTTTTGAAACAACCCAAGTAGCATCAACTCATCGGATTTTGCTCGGCCGATCATTGAACTCCTCATAAAATGATCCCGTAAAGCACGATGATATCGTTCGAATCAGTATCCGAGCACGGTTTTCGATGAGCTACTTTTCATCGGAAAGCGATATAATTCCGATCAACTTTCCCGATGAAAATAAGCCGAACATCCAAAATTGATCCTAAATTCTTCGGCACAGGACTGCGTAAATTGCTCCAAATCTATCGTATTTCGAGAAAAACTCATCGGATTTTGCTGCTCGGATTCTGTTTGGCCGATGAGACATATTGGAGCAATTCCAGATGAGAACTCATCGGAATCCGATCGTCGGCCGATGAGAATTTCATCGGGTTTCGATGAATGGCCGAACATCGGCCGATGAGATTATGCTGCTGGGGCAAGTCCAACATTTGTACTTGTTTTGTTGCAAAATATGTCTAAAGAAGACCCATATTTGGAAAATATGCTTATGACTATTTTATATCTGGAAGCTTAAAAGAGGACTCTCTTTTGTTGGGCCATTTTCGTAATCCATAATGGCAATCCTTGTATGTTAATATTTAGGGACTGTTATGGAGAAAACAGCGATTTTTATAGAGTCCAAGATGAAAATTCTGATTGTGCTAGTGTGTTTGACTTACAAGAGCGTCCCGATGGGAAGTCGCGAGAGGTCACTGTGACCTCCCAAGAATGTCTGTATCCGGCACATTTTCCTGACGATTCGGCAATTTGAAGACAGCATTGCAACATTGGCATTATTTGTTCTTTTTAGTTTTTAGAATTATTTCTTAAAAGATGCCAAATGTTTTTTCTCACTAAATGTTATGCATGTACATGTGTGCATGCATGTATTTTACCATTCGGTAAAATTGGAACTTCATTCGGCAAATGGATAACTTCCCCTCTCCCAAAAATCTTAGTTCGGGGCGTCTCTGCGTGTCACAATTCGAAACGGGGCAGAACCGAACATGTCGGATGGTGACATCCCTCTTGTCAGAGCTGCTTCGGCGGAATATAACTCTTCGATTCGGATGATCGAACGCCGGATCTCCCTGTGGATGCGCTCGTCTGCATAAACACGGCGTTTTCTCACGACCGGCGGGAAAAAAAGCGACAGAACGGATGTTTGCGAATGCGGGCAAATCACGAAAAACGCCGATCGACTTTTATGACACGCTGTAAATCTCGATGGTGTACCCCAGATAATCGAGAGGGCTTCCGATTGTATGCAGATTTTGCTGCTGCTTTTCATTATTGTTCTTGAGTTTGTACATTCGTCATGGATTTCATTGTTTTGCTTTTTATTCCTCTCTTCTTCATTTTTAATACGCTTTTATTAGTTTCACAATGTGAGTTTGTTTGTTTGTATGTATGTAACTCTGAATAAAAGATAAAATTCACGTACTTTACAAATATAAAGTAATACCTTTAATACTATTATTAATACTAAAGGCTAAACGATGTTACATGTTGATGCGTTACAAGTGTTTAAGATGTTTGCATGGAACTCTGAGTAAAAGATAAAATTATATTTAGTACTATTATTAATTCTAAAGGCTAAACTATATTACATTGTATGATGATTATTGATGTATTATAATTGCATGTAAACTTAGCGGATATTCAACAGCGGATTCTTAGCGGATTTCAGTAGATTCGAATATAAAAGCGTATTTTTTATTTTTTTTTAAACTATAATTTAATTATTTTCCTCTTCTCTTTCTTCTTTATATATATATATTTTTTTTTGAGCAATGACAAATTGACGAATTGCTATTTCTTTTCATTTTGGACCTCAACTTCGTGTGGTCAGTTTTCCAGACTGGTCCCGGAGGCTGCCACCAGGGGCGTCACAGTGCTTCACCTCCCTGGACGTCCACCGGCCTCTTCTCCTTCGAGTGGTTGGCACCCATGTCCTCACACACACACACACACACACACACACACCTGTCGCCGAAAAACGTAATTTCAATAAAAGATGTCAAAATTCAAATTAATTATGTGCTACCTATTTATTTATTTATTTATTTTCTAACAGCTGAAGTTTCAATTTTCGGGCTTCGCGGGCTGGGTAACTTCCCAAAAAACGTTTAAACGTTTTATAAACGTTTTTAATCGGTTGTCAACGTTAATAACCATTTTACAACCTTTAAAAAACGAAGTGTGCTACTTGGGTTGGCTGTAAGGGGGGTTGACTTCATGCTCCTTTTGACCCACACTGCAAAAAAACTAAAGTGTTGTTTTTACAGTATAATACTGGCAACAGTTAAAAGATGTGGTATGCACAGTAATAAATTGTAAAATTGGTAATTTTACAGTTTATTACCACAAATTTAGTTGTATTAAGCTGTAAAAACAGCAGCATAACATTGGAAGCAGAGGTTCCAGTTTAAAACTGTAAACTGTACAGTAGGGTGGGGCGAAAAATAAAAAGTTTTTCAGCTCAACTTCTAATAGTTGCCAAAAGTTGTCTCTGGTGATAGTTAGCTTTTGTGCACAATTTGAGAAAAATCGGTTAATATCTTCAGGGGGCGCTGCGATCGCAAAGTTTTATCATAGCTTTTATCGGGATTTTACGGTTAAAATATCAACAAGAATGCCTTTAGCTAGTCTCTTTGCGTTTTTTTTACTCAAAAGATGTTTTCATGCATTAAAAGCATGTGAAATGACTCAAACATTATTTTATATGATTTATTTAAATTAAAAAAAAAAATTACTTTTTTTCACGTTTTTGTTTCTTTTTAAATGCTTGAAATATAAATATATCATATAAATTAATTTTTTGCGAGTTATTTCGTATGCTTTGAATGCTTGAATATATCTTAGGAGTAAAAAAAATTCTATGAGATTAGTTAACGGCATTGTTTTTCGTATTTTAACCATAAAATCCCGATAAAAGCTATGATAAAACTTTGCGATCGCAGCGCCCCCTGAAGATATTAACCGATTTTTCTCAAATTTTGCACAAAAGCTAACTATCACCAAAGACAACTTTTGGCAACTATTAGAAGTTGAGCTGAAAAACTTTTTATTTTTCGCCCCACCCTACTGTACAGTAATAAACTGTAAAATTAACAATTTTACAGTTTGTTACTGTAAAACAGCAATTTTACAGTTTATTAGTGTAAAATGAGCAATTTTACAGTTTATTTCTGTAAAATTTATAAATTTACAGTTTATTACTATAAAGCAGCAATTTTAGTTTATTAGTGTAAAGAGCAATTTTACAGTTTATTACTGTAAACTTAGCAATTTTAACAGTTTGTTACTATAAAATTAGCTGTATTGTACTGTAAAAACAACATCTATTTTTTTACAGTTTATGGTCAAATGGCCAGTCGGTATATTTTCGAGATGCAGAAAATGGTCATTGACCGCAGAGTAGTGTGATTATGTGCGGCATGTAAGAGCACTCTCTGGTACTCATTTAATTTGGAGTACCTTTGGCAAAACGAAATCCTTTTTGCAGTTCAGTATTAAAGAGAGCCCAGGCGCTGGGGTTTGCCCAAGTTGGGACCTTTGTCAGTTTGGTCGTCCGGCCCCTTCCTCCCAGAGAAGCTTAAAAAATGTTTACTGCTCCGATTCTGTCCCGCGCCCGTAGTTTCCAACAAGGTTGACATGACCTCTTGTCGCCCCTGTCGCGTGCTTCCAGCTGATGGGAAACTAGGCATCATTTTTCTGTGGGATATTGTCACTCGCACCTTAATGATGGCAACTGGATGCTACGTTGGAAAAAGATTATAGGCATCTTTTAAGAAACAATTCTAAAAATTAAAAAGAATAAATAATCTCAATGTTGTAATATTGTCTTCAAATTGCCGAATCGTCAGCAAAATGTGCCGAATATGGAAATTATTGGGAGGTCACCGTGACCTCCCATCGGGGCGCTCCTATATGTAGGGCCAAATGCCATTCCGAGAGCCGATTCTGTTCCACCACATAAAAAAGGATTCCGGAAAGTAAAGTCGTTTTTTTTTTCGAACAAATCAATTGTTAAAAGGTTTTATTTTGAACTAGCGGTACCGGCATGGTTTTGCCCGTTTTATAAAATCAAAAGTTCATTTGTAAAATAATTGATATAGCAGAAAAAATGCTCTATTTTAGTTATAATTCAACAATAATTCCTTCAAAGTATATGATATAAAAATCTGGTATGGACCCCACACTACTTCCTTTTACGTGTAAATTTCTTAGTAGATGACTTAAGTGCTAAAATAGTGCTTGGAGTGATCAAGATAACAATTCAAACATTTATATCCCTAGTTTGCCACGAAACAATGCAAAAAAATGTTTTACAATGATTAATCTCCTAAATATCGCCGATTTTAACATCATTCAGTGGATTTTTCGCAAAATATCGCCAATAGCGCCAAATTGAACCCCCCAAAAAAAAATTTAAAATCGCCAAATTGGCGACAAATACTTGGCGACCGAAGGCTTGGCGATATATCGCCAAGTGGTCGCGCCAATTCATATCACTTGTGTCTGCATTGAAATTAACACTGATTGATTTACTCCATAAAAGGGGTAAAACACCCCCTTGGGACATTCGAATGCAACCCCAAGGGGAGATGCACAAAAATAAGCCAAAAGAGAAAATAAGAACAATTTTGTTGCTCACAGAAACCAACAGAAATCTTACCAAAATTTGAAAGAAGAAGAAAGTTTCCTTTCCTAGCTTTAAAAACAAAACAATACATTTGCCGAAATGAAACACTTTAAAAAGAACGATGCAATGTCGCAATTTATACGATATTTGGTTAATCTTTGTGCTTTGGGTACCCCTTTCTCGCTAAATGGGCGATAGACGCGCCTACTACTGTTTCCAAACGTTGCCAAAATCAATATTGCTGAAATGCGAAATCTATGAAAATGAAAAAAAAAAAAATCCGCCAAATCTTTTAATTAAGTCATTAGTATATTGGAAACAGGGTTTCCAGAAAAATACTACGCTCCTTATTTGGGCCGAAAAAATACTACCGTAGTATCAAAAATACTACGTCTGGCAACGCTGGAAAAAGAATGAAACAAAACTAAGTATGAACACGTAACCATGGTAACAACATGAAAAGTTGATTTCCGTTGATGAAATAATTCATTTCATCTCTCTTTTCAAACAAATTTTATTCTCGAGCTCAACCATTTTAGAATCGTTTGGCTTGCTTTACTGAAGGTAAGCCTTGAATTCCGGGATTCTAAAAACAATTGTTACAGCTCTCCTGATGACCGTAGAAACTTCGAAAAAACTTCATTTTGTGCACAAAATTTCAAGCTTTCGAATGACATAAGACTTGAAAATGTGTATGAAATATTTCTTCCCTATTTTATCGAATTCCCGCTAAGAATTCGAATAGAAAAAGAACGAAATGGAATTTTCGAAAAATCGCTTCGAGTTGCAAAACTACATGCTACAAACTAATTTTGTGCCAAGTGGCATGAAAATCGACATAACGGTTTTGGTGCTACGCGCGTAACAGACAGAAAGAAAGAAGGAAAGAAGGGCAGACAGACCCACCTTCAGCTTTATTATTAGTAGAGATCAGCGGTGTAATTATCCTCGTCATCGAGGACCTTTTATCGTCAAGTTGCAGCATTTACCGGCAGTTGTTATGGAATACAAAACACTGTTCTTCCAGCATCTCGAAGCCTCATTTCTGCAGACACTGCATTTTGTCTTCCCACCGAAGGGTATCATAACCAGGAGCGCCCCGATGGGAGGTCACTGTGACCTCCCAATAATTTCCGTATTCGGCACACTTTGCTGACGATTCGGAAATTTGAAGACAATGTTGCAATATTGAATCTTCTATTTGTTCTTTTTAGTTTTTAGTACCTGTCAGCCAGTACTGATATAGAATTCAAATCTGTACAAAAACGGCAAGTCCGTCACCTAACGAGCTAACTCAAAGTCAAAATTGTCAGCTAAAATATGGCATGATACAAATGAGCTCGTAGTCAGGAGTGCCCCGATGGGAGGTCACGGGTGATCACTTTGACCTCCCAAAAGTTTCCGTATTCGGTACATTTTGCTGACGATTCGGTAATTTGCAACATTGAGATAATTTGTTCTTTTTAGTTTTCGGAATTGTTTCCTAAAAGATGCCTAATGCTTTTTATCACTAACTGTTATGCTTGTATTTTAGCATTCGGTAAAATTGGAACTTCATTCGGCAAATGGATAATTCTCCCCCTCACAAAAATTTTAGTTCGGGGTGCCCCTGCGAAGAGTATCATAACGAATGAGATCACATTGGGTGTTGGGGTTACGGATTTTTATATCCACAAAATTATATTTCAAACATAACTGAAATGGCGATATTTAGTTTCAAGCAATGACAAAAATAACTGATTTCAAAAAGTTCAGAGAACAAACACTTCGTGTCCACCAACCACGCGAAGGTCCCACGCGGCCTTCTTCAGTTACGGTTACGGATCCGCGACTCGTGTTTGGAATACGAAACGATATTCTGTATCGGGCCTCCCGATCAAGGAAGTCGACCATTTGTGTTCGGACAAACGGTTGTCAAAATGTGTGTCTTGTCACAAGAAGAGGTATGTCCTGTCGACAATAGACGAGGAAGTATCATCCTACAAGAGAGCGCGCGATTTCGTTT
>JAXGGA010020565.1:0-18055 GCA_038373865.1 Uloborus plumipes | reverse complement strand
CAAAACAATTACCTCATGTTAATTTGTAACAACCTTATGCTTCTCTTTTTCCAATGCAATTTGTCCTATTTTGGCTGAATTTTACTAAAGCGCTAGCTGCGTGATCCGGGGTTGCACGGACGACCTTAGAAATGAAAGCGATGTCTAGTGACGCTTTCACTTTCGGTACATCTACAAATTCGCCGCAGTGGCCGCTCACTATGGCCAGCACCCTCAACACGCAGTTGCCAAAACAATTTTTGTAATAAACGCCATCTTTCGTGAAGAGTGGAAACTAATCCGCTTGTGCTTTCCTACCATTACTATTTTTAAACCATAAAAATAACTCCGTACATATAGCGTAATATTGTATAGCCAAAAAGCTTTCCTGATAAAATGGATTATTCAACACACAACTAATTTTTCAATTCGAACGAGTAGCTCCTTAGATTAGCGCGTTTAAACAAACTTACTCAACTTTACATTAGATTAAATTAATGAATTAAGAGCAAAATTTATACAAAACTTGCGAGTGTGAAAAATGTTTATGTTATAGATTATATCAGAGAAGAATATTTTTTTCGCCCAAAAACCAGCAACTTTGTTTATTTCTGTATGTACAGCATTATTTTTATTATTTTCCGCCTGCATCAGCGATATTTAATTACGACTCTATGCAACCAAACAACTTTTGGAGGGAACATATCTCTGACACAAGCAAAGTAAAGAATAAGAAACTCTTGGGAAAAGCTTGGTAATGTTTCTGAAGAAGAAAAAAGAAGGTCGGTTCGAATGGGACATTTAGGAAGGTCGGAACATCTGTTCCCAGTTTGAACAGAATTTATGTCATGTATGAATCGTTAAACATTACCACAGATACCATCTTTAGATATTGTATTAGGACCAACTGAACAAAAAGACGGCTGAATTCCTTTTGCGTTTAGCGAGATATCTTTGATATATCTTTGACAGGAAGATGCAATTTACAGTAATGTATTGCTAGTTTTATTTTTTAATAAATATATATTACTCCTTACTGTGAAACGGTAATATGGATTTGGATTTTAAATTATTAGTAAACAAAACTTTATTTTTCTTGTCATGTTGCTTCAACTAAAGATACTAAAAACATTGAAACAGTTATCAAATTATTGTACAGTTATCTTGTAAAAACTATGTTTTTTAATTACTATACCCAACTCCACATCAAAACACCATGATACGAATTTTTATTTAATAATTAATAGCTTTTCAAAAGAATGCGGGGGAATGTGAGCAAATTAAAACATTCAAGATACAGTCGAGCCCGCTTATTAAAATATTGGTTAAAAGAATATCCCGCTTAATATAATACATTTTCAATGCACCAAACAGATGCAATGCATTATTGTCATCCCGGATAATGGAATATCCCGCTTATTAGAATATTTTTCTTGACAAAATAGCTATTCCATTAAGTAGGTTCGACTGTATTTTACGTGTTTGAAAATGAACAAAGAAATTTGTTCTAGAAATTATTGCACACAAGTGGCTATGCCCAGCATCGCGCGGGTTAAAATGCAACATGCTAAATCCAAAAAGGTATTTTTCGTGACAACTTCGTCAGTTAAATCTGTGTAAAAGACAACGTGATATCAAACTTAAATGTGTTATTTATCTGTGAGGATTTTTTTAAAAAGTACGTTTCTACTTTGGAAAAAAAAAAAATACAGAAGTATTACACATTCAAGGGTGAATGCTCACGAAAAAAATATTTGTTAACTATTTGAATTGAGAGAAGCCTCAGAAAACCACGCGAAGCAAAGACAATATCACACACTAAATTAGCTATCGAAGTCGAGATGAAGCACTAAATAATGATTTAAATGGAGGAAAGCCTTTAAAAAATTAAAGATTTTATGTCGCGGTCTCAGCTAAAATTGGAATAAAAAAAGAACTACCTGCCAGATTTTTTTTTCTTAATGAGTCTCTTGATGTGCCCAGTGAAAACATGAACCCGCTGTGAAGTTTTTAGCGGAATCTGACGAGCAGTTTTTTAATCTATAAAGGATATACATAGGTACATACATTCATTTTTATATAAAAGATTAACAGCTGTTAAAAAGAATATAAGGAAATGTGAGCAAAGTGAAGCATTTAAGATAATTTACCTGTTTTAAAATAAACGAAAAAGAAATTTGTTCTGAAAATTATTGCACATGAGGAAGGAATTTTTACTGTAATACAACTTGCGCTGAAATGTTAGTTTTAATGCGGTACGATTCCCATGCAAATAGTAGAGAAAAATTCCTCGATGGTTGTTTATTTAAGTATTTTATGTATTAGAACCTGTATTAAAATTTTCGCTGAAGCCGTCAATCTAAGTGTTAATTCAGTATTTTGCTGAACTACATTTTCGAAACGGAGCACTCAACGTATCTGAATTGGATGAATGGCGACATTAAAGGGAGACGTGATTTGGCGGAAGAATTCTATAATGATGTTAGAGATCGAAATAGCTTAATGGGAATTTCACAAAATAAGCAGTGTAAGCGAGTATTGCTTTCAACGAAGAATAGTACTGTTAATCCTATATAGGGTAGATTGGGGAAGACGCCGTAGTTTTCAACATTACTTTATATGAATACTTTAAAAGTGCATTGGTTTTATTTTTAACAATCTAATTTATCCACAAAATATGTGCTTTTGTAACTGGTATAAATAAATAGTTACCACTTTGAAGAACATAATTTTACCGTCGAAAATTAATAATTAAAAAACCCTTCCATTTATTCATCTTCCCCATACCGTTGGGGAAGATGCCGTTAGCGCAATTTCCGTAGGGAAAAGATGCCGCATATGAGTTTTTTACTCCAACTACTGTATGCAATGTATTTTATCGAATCACATTTTTTCCGACGGCTCGGTGTCGTTGTCTAGGTCTATGTTTCGAGTATGATCATTGTTCTATCTAGGACGTGTCCAAAAGCTACGGCATCTTCCCCTCCCAAATATAACTAAATTTATTATGCAATAATTATTCACTATTTCACTTCTCTAACCTGCAAGCAAACATTTCAAATTCGTACCAAATATAATTTTCCGTTTTTTTCTGAAAACATGCAATCTAAAAGTTGTAAATCTATTGTTGTTTTATATTTTTTAAAAGCAATTTTTCTGCTTAGATAAGAGTGATAATAAAATTAGCAAAATCATTCGAGAAATCCGTAAGGTCTTTGAAAATAACTCATTAATTGATTTAAAAGAAGGGAAGTCTCAGTAAATATCGATTTAATCTTCGGAAATTAGATCTTGGCTAACCACTCCATTGTTTGGTGAAATATGTTCCAGTAAGTTAACTATGTTATAAAAGTAGGTCAATTTCGTCCTCAAAAGTTCGACTGTATTTCTTGTTCTATTCTCTAGAAGTACAAAGCATTTGATGAATGAACTTGATCAAATGTTTCTAAACATTAGATTTCTTTTTTAAATTAAAACATACATTTGCATTGACTGATCAAATTACTATTACCCAAAATCAGTTTGAATAAAAATTGCTTTAAAATATTTTTGGTCATATATTTGCATAACTAGGACAATTTTACGATAACAAACATATGAACAAAGTGAATGCAACAAGACACCAATTATGTTACATCTTAGTACAGACGTATCTAATAAGAGACGCCCGATAAAAGAGCAATAAAATGCTCTTTCAAAAGGGTGGTTCGAAAAAAACGATTTTCTTATTTCGGAATCGCGTTAAATCTCGAAAGTTGTAATTTGATAACCTTAATTGGGGAAAACAGATAAAAAAAATTCAAAGGTGACATTTTCAGTTCGCGCATGAGGCTGAAAATTAAAAAATATGTTAAAAACTGATTTTTTTTTTTAAAGATAAAAATTTAATTTTTTTTGTATTTTTTTTTGAAATGCATCATCCATAAATTGTTTGTATAATATTTAAAATGCTTTTAAAGCGTGAATATGTCATGTATGTATTATTGTAAACTAAACACGTAAATTTCAAATTGTAGGCGATTTTAGCTCAGATTAATTATTGTAAGCCAACTAAAGATCTTATGTAACAGCTATAAAATATTTTTTTAGGTTTAAACTACACTATACTTTAACAATTTATGGCTGTTGCGTTGTAAAAATTACAAAAAAAACTTATTTTATTATTTTTTGAAATTTTCAATATTTTAAATATTTCCTCAAACGTCCGGACTCATGCGAGAACTGAAGATGACAAGTTGAAAAATGTTCTTTATTTTTTCCCAATTGAGGACACCAAACTACAACTTTTAGAGATAACGTGATTCCAAAATTAAAATATCGATTTTATCAACTCACCCTATTACATATTCTAGATTGTTTGTTGATGATTTATTTCAAATAACTTCATGAATTATAAATTTATTTTTAAGAAATCCGCAGAATGAAATGAAGTCAAAATATCCTAATAATATTTTTGCTGATATTGTTTTTATTTTACACTAACAGTACCCGCACGGCGATGCCCGTGCAATAAATGTAAACGAAGTCAACTGTATAAATTTAAATTCACTCCAACCCTCTGAAGTAAAATTATTATATTCTTTAATTCAAATGTGCTCCACAGCCTTTTAAATTAAACTAAAAGTCCTGTTAAAGTTTAAAACAATTTGTCAAATAAATCAAAATGACATTAAGTTAAGTAAGTAACAGGAGATATTAATTATTTAAATTTAGTCAGTTTTCAAGGCTTAACTCTATAATCAAATTTAAACCAGTATGTAACTTCCGGGAAGAAAGAGCTTTTCGTCTGGAAAATGGACCTAGTGTTTCAGTTTTGCGTATAGAGTTAAGCCTTGAAAATTGACTAAATTTGAGTAAAAAATATCTTCTGTTCTAACTAACGGAGAAAAATGTGCCAAAACTTTTCTTTTTCAGAAAAAAATTCCTTTCCATAATGTTATGGGGTGGGAGAAAGTTTTCCAACCTCAATTATGCCGGAGATACCAACAATGACACTAATTAATTAATGAAAAAAAAAACTAATTCGTAATTTCGAATTCGGCGTTCGAGGTGCAGTTTACTGGGATACGTTCGAATTGTGTGCCAAGTTTTAAGTCTGTAGGTACTGTGGGGGCTTCTAGCCATCGGCTACAAATATACAGAGCCCGTCATATTTATATATATAGAAGATGAAGATGAAAATTTTAGTGCCATTTCACAGTTTGTATTGTTCAATGGGAGGTTTAATTTAGTTTTAAATACTTTTTTCTTCGTTTGAGTGCGTGTGTGACGACTTAATTAATTTTTAGCGAAATCTTTACGTTTTATTGGAACTTTTGACACAAGTGCAGTGCCAAGATTTTTGAAAACTCTCAACGACTACAGCAATTTTGCTGTTGAAATTTAATATAATTCACCGATTTAACCGTAAATGTCACTTTTTAATGTAAAATTGGTCGACAAATCTGAAATTTAAAACCATAGGAGACCGATTATGTCACAGAGCTCAGCCATCACCATTCTTCCACTATTTTAATGTGGACATTAAAAGGCAAAAAATATAATGCCTTTCGCACCCTCTCTTTGAAGTGATTACAACCTAACAGTGACCCTCAAATAATGGCTGGGGGGGGGGGGGGGGCCAAATTTCCCAATTGTTGCCAAACTTTACGACGCCAAATACGAAGAGTAACTTCATAGCGGTGTTACCGAAAATGTCATAATAAAACGATTATTGTTAAAAATTTAGTAATGGTGGCATTAAATACATGTTTTAAACTTGCAGTAAAATACTCTTTAGACTGCAAACAACTACTGTTCCTTCCCATACCGTTTTCTTTTTCTTTGATTTGGAGAAAGTAGTGTTTCACGGGCTGGGAGGTTTGCTAAATTTCCCGATTGTTGTCAAAGTTTACGACACCAAATACGAAGAGGAACTGAATAGCCATCACTGAATTTTTAACAATAATAGTTCCATTCTTACATTTTCGGTAACACCGAATTTTGAGGAAGTCAACTGAATAAATTTAAATTCACACCGACCCTCTGAAGTAAAATTATTATATCCTTTAGTTCAAATGCTCTCCACAACCTTTTAAATTCCACTTAAAGTCATGTTAAAGTTTTAATCAATTCGCCAAATAAATCAAAAAGACAGAAAGTTAAGTAATTAACAGGAGATATTAATTATGCAAATTGAATAAATTTTCAAGGCTTAAATCTATACGCAAAATTTCAACCACTATGTAACTTCAGGGACAAAAGTGCAGTCTGTCTGGAAAATGGACCTAGTGTTTCAGTTTTTCGTACAGTTAAGCCTTGAAAATTGACTAAATTTGAGTAATTAATATCTCCTGTTCTAATTTACGGAGAGAAACATGCTAAAACGTTTCTTTTTCAGAAAAAAAATTATTTCCAGGGACGTATAATGTTATGGGGTGGGGGAAAGTTTTCCCCCTCAATTACCAAAAATGAGACTAATTAATTAATTTAAAAATAACTAATTTGAAGTTTAGAATTTGGCCTTCGAAATGCATTACATGGGGATACGTTCGAATTTTTGGTGCCAAGTTTCAGGTCTATAGGTGATGTGGGGGCTTCTGGCCAGCGGTTACAAACAAACAAACACCGTCATTTTTATGTAGGGTGAGTTCTGGTAAGTGCGTCCACGGGGTAAGTGCGTCCACTGGGAATTATATGAACACTGTCTTGAAATGGCTTCTGCAACACATCGACTATGTTAGATAACTGTCTAATGATAATTTCAATAGGTAGAATTCAGGCCTGGATTTAATAGACGAATCACAATCAGGGATAACTTAAATGTCTTCAAAAAAACTCTTAAGTAAAGATTGAGAAGGTTTTGTTTCAGATTCTCTTGTAGTCATACCAAGCAATTGAAATCAAGAAATGCAAGTTGTTTCTTTTGAGTAATAGCTACTAATAACATACATGGGGTATTTTGATCAAATAATCTAACTAAAATTAGTTTATATGACGTACGCACTTTCCCTTTCTTTAAAATAAGGTCGGGGTAAGTGCGTACCATTATGATGGGGCAAGTGCGTACCACTATCATGAGGCATATGCGCACTATTATGCGAAGCAAGTGCGTACCATTATGATGAGGCAAGTGATTATTACGTGGTACCATTACGTGGAAAATCCGACTGTCGTAATTCACCTTTAATTTTGCTTATAACTCTTTTATAAATCGATTATAAATCCGACGCCATTTCCATCAAGTATTTATATTAACATTGAATGCGGCATAAGATTTCAATTTTATTCATTACCTCTGAAATATATTGGCTTTTAGATATCAGTTAGTAAATTTTTCGTTTAAAATAGCGATCATAAGCTATACTTAATTTAAACCAGTATGACAAATGAATTAATGAAATTAAGTGAAACACTAAATAAGGAACCAACCGATTCAAAAAACGAAGGTGGAGTAATGAATAAATTATATTAAAGAAAATTAAGAACACCTTGTGAAAAATTATTTGAATGTACAAGAAAAAAAAAGTACAAGTATCGCATCATGATCAATTATTTTCTTTTTGCTCTTTATTTTGTGCTTTTTCTTACTGCTTCTGATTTTAATAAGAAAAATATTTTAAAACGTATTTATTCAGGAAAAAAAGAAAAAAAAAACGAAATGTTCACTCAGGTCACCTAACGATCTACTCTACAAATAAAATAAAACAAAATCACAGGGGTACGCACTTACAACAAAGCTATTGGACGCACATGTCTCATCTTACATTTAAAAAGGGGTAAGTGCGAACCCTGGCTTAAACACCGACTGATTAATGTATTAAACCAAAATAAACTATGTAGACTATGAGTGATTATTACTAAATAAAAACACCTTACATTTGCTCACTTGGTCTTATTAAAAGGACAGAGGAAGAATCACAGACACAACTCTCTCAATCTTCAAATGACAGTTGTTCGCAAGACACGTGGGACATCACTGATTGCGTTTCATCTATGCAAGCAAGTGCTAATCTCTAGTATAAGGAATTATCCCAAGGCAACTACCTAACATATTTAATATGTGCCAGAAGTTTTTTCCTGCTCATATTCATATAATATAAGGTGGACGCACTTACCCCGCTAGGTAGGGAAAGTGCGTACCTTAGAATAGGTGTCATAAACCAGGTCACAAAACCTATGCTTATAGTTTATTTGACATATTTTATGCTTGAAAATCTTAGCAAAGGATCTGGAAAGAAAACTAAAAAAAAATTATGAGTGTACAAGATTTTTCAACAGAGCAGCATCCCTGAGAACATGAACTTTGAAAAAAAGGGTACGCACTTACCAGAACTCACCCTATATAGACTAATACACACATTTCTAACAACTTTTTTTTAAGTACAAAGTTCAGTTTTACATGTTTTTCCTTTTTTTCGTGTAAAACTTCCATTGTTTGTCTCTATAAGTCCCATATAGTTCATTCTTTAATGTTATGATGCTATTCCTATAATTATACACGGTTTATACAAATGTCTCCTTCGCGTAATAAACTAACGTTCCCTAATGTTTGATTAAACCATTTGCTCTACGCTTTCAAACTTTGTAAAATGCAAAGACCGGAATATTCCACAAATGGTTTTAAAATGCCTAACCGGAGGATTTCCTCTGGGTGTACTTCAGTTCTTATTATTCATTCATACTGCTGGCCCTTAAGAGCTTTTCTCCTATTTACATAGTTATGATGCTCTAAACTAGTTAAACTCTCTATATCGGAAATTAGCTACTTAACTTGAAAACCATGCATGAGATTATGTACTCCTACTTAGCTGATTTTGATTGTACACAATTAATGTAGTTCTATGTTTCATGTCTTTTAAAATAAGAATGTATACTTTAATCTCATATTTATGCTTTTAAAAGGCTTTAACAACTTGAGATCATTGTACTTTACATTTATTATTTATTTATCAAAAAGTTTTTTTTTTTTTTTTTTTTTGAGTGGGTGCCATAACGTCCTTAATACATCCACAAACTACATTATGGCAGTATCATTTAAAGAACCTCCCCCCCCCCTCCTCTTCCTCCTCTTTCAGTTAAAAAATAAGACAATTTACACTTTCGCCTGGTATTTAAAAAGTCAGTTGAACCCATTAATGCCTAGCTTCCCTTTTTAGGGACGGTCCAAAAAAGGGTCTGAAATTCCCCAAAATGAATATTTCAACCAAATAATAGTGTTCAATTAGTGCCTTGGTATTGTTTCAATTCGTTATTAACAGATTGCAGCACATGACCATTGAAAGTGTGTTCTGTAGCAGTTTCAATATGATCTTTATCCAAAATGACATCGCTCACAATCTCAAGAAAAAAAGCTAGTTTTCAAAGTTATTCCCAGCTTCCCAGTTTATTTTCATTGCTGATTTTATTTTTTCTTTCATAAAATGTTCTTTTAAATGTTATATCGTAGGCAGAAAAAAATTTAGTGAAAAAAGAATGTACCCTCTGGGGTCTATCATAACTTTTAAGGGACTTTTTTTCTTTCCTTAATAAAAAAAATATTTTTTACATGATATTTTTTAAATTATTTTTTCTGTCCATTAAACACTGTTTGTAACCAGTGTACAAAATATCTTTGGAAAAAAAATGTCAGGCATTAATGGGTTTAAAAAAACGGATGGTTTCGTTTATTTAAAATGCAGAAGTTCAGTTGCAGCAATGAGAGGGTGAACCGGAATGCTCAGCCAGTAAAGCTTCTTACTTCTATTCAAACGGTTCACAGACCAACCATTAAAAAGAAAAAATTTCACTTATAATAAATAAGGGATTGAGGCGAAAATGATTATTTTTACATATCATGTTTTTACAAGGTATTTTTATAGCTGTACTAACAATTTCGAACACAAATGCTTCTTAAGGGTGAGATTTTTATTCAAGATTTTTATTCGAATTTTATATTATTTAATAATCAATATTTATGTATGTATTTTCAAAGTCATCTTGTAAACTTTTGCAAAGGAATATTATAAGCAAGAAAATATGAGGTAGCCTGATTTAATGTGTTTGCACATAAAATATACTCAACAGTCAGCTTTTTAAGGCAATTTTTAAAATTCTGTGAAAATGGGTTTTGAATTTTTTTTTTTTTTTTTGTAATTTTCGTAAAATAACGTTTTCCACCGACGAAAAACTATTCAACCTAATCTGATTTTTAAGCTGAATTTTTACATCAAATTAAAAAGGGAAAAAACCGCTTTATTTAAAAATACCATTACACTTAATGTTTGTCATAAAAGTTTCTTAGTTCTTAAAAGTTTTCTCAGGAAATAGTAGTAAATTTTTCAAACTAATAATTAGCTGAGATATTTTATAAATTATTTTTCAATTAAAATATCATTAACGAAGGGAAGATTCAGTTTAGAGTACGTCAGTGTATGATTTGTATTGTTGTGTTCTCAATTCATCTTTTTATTCATCTTTTTTAGTTCCAAGCAAAAAAAAAAAAAAAAATACAAAGAACTGTCGGTATCGTAATAATAGTTCCTGAAAACAATGGTTTAGAAGATATAAACTGACATTTCACAATGCTTCAGAGAATAAAGGGGACGTGACAGTAAATGATACAAACCATATTTTAAGAGATATGTTTGGGAAAATGTACAAAACTATGATTAAAAAACATATTCGAAAAGCATTTTTCAAAAAGTTTTGTACCAAAAAGCAAAAGGTTTTGTGCTTAAAAGAACTACAATTTTGCTGGAAAGAAAAATAGAAAAATAGTTTTAGGATTTATATCTTTCGATGTTTGATATTGTTCTTCTTTAAATGTTGCTTTTGCTGACCCTTCAAAACCGAAATATGTAATAAACTCTTCAGGCACGTCACATTAAACTGTCATGTTTCTTTTATTTTTCGAATAACGTTTATAAAATTTCTGTTAAAAGAGGTTCTTTTTAAATTGTTAAACGCAGATCCCATAGGAGTACACTACAAAAATTTAACTTGTTTTTAAAGTATAATACTTGTAGTCGAGGTTCCAATTTAGAACTGCAAATTGCACAGTAATAAACTCTAAAACTAGCTATTTTACAGATCATTACTGTAAAGTTCGAAGTTTTACAGTTTATTTTCGTAAAATTTAGCTGTATTATACGGTAAAAACAACAGTATAAGACTGGCAGCAGAAGTTTCAGTTTAAAACTGTAAAATACACGGTAATAAACTGTAAAATTAGCAATTTGCTTTTTAGTACTGTAAAATTAGCAATTTTGCAGTTTAGTACTGTAGAAGGAGTAATTTTACAGTTTATTACAGGTGTAATTTACTCCTTTACCGTAGTTTACTCCTTTTGAACATTTATTACTGAAATTTTTGCAGCTTATTACAGTAAAATTAGCTGTATTAAACTGTAAAAACAACATTCATTTTTTACAGTGTACAGCCACTTGATTTTTGAGTGGTTCTTCAAGTAGATTGTTAGAAATCGGATATATGGGTGAAAAAAAAGTGTCATACTGACCGGTATGATGTATTTTAAGGCACTAAAAAGTGGGAAATGACAATATGGAGTACAGTTGCATTAAATTGGAACACAAATAAAAAAATTTAATTTTGACTCGTTACCAAAGTGCCAAAGAAGTAACACTTTGATATGCTTTGACGAAGCTTAAATATTTTTTTCATCAAAATTGTGTGTCGCATTATATCTCAAATCAAGTTAAATCATTCGACGATATGTAAGTTCATGGATTGAATAAGGGGAATAAAAATGAAAACTCAAAATACAATCATAAACTCTGTACCTCATAACCAGACTAACGTAAGTCAATTTTTGTAATTTTTCAGGAGAGGGGAAAAACGATTGTCGGATGAATGCAAAGGATGAGATTCGCGCTCTTTTAATGGAGCCAAATAATTGTGATGGAATTTGTTTTGTAGAATTTCGTTGTCATGGGTCGATGCGGAATAAGATTTTGCACACAATACACACTAATAAAGTGAAAATCACCATTTTTGGACTGACGTCGTTCTTGTTCTGAGGTACAGAACTGTCACGGAATTTTGAACGATCAGTGTTAATTTCAATGTAGATGAATTAGAACGACCACTTGGCGATATATCGCGAAGCTTTTGGTCGCCAAGTGTTTGACGCCAACTTGGCAACATATCGCCAAGTTGGCGAAAATTTGGCAAAAAAAAATTTTTTGAATTTAGGTTCAAATTGGCGCCATTGGCGATATTTTGCGAAAAATCCACTGAATGATGTTCAAATCAGCGATATTTAGAAGATGAATCATTGTAAATTATTTGTTTCGCATTGTTTCGTAACAAACTAGGGGTGTAAATGTGCGAATTGCTATCTTGCTCGTAAAAGGAAGTAGCTCGTAAAAGTATTTGCACGTAAAAGGAAGTAGTGTGGGACTCAAACCAAATTTTTTTTTTAATAGACTTTTCGTTATAAATGTTTCTCATTTTGTAACAGAATAATAAATAATTATAAAATTAGTCACTGTGTCGAAATTAATTTCAAAGACAATATCTCTCAAAAGCCAAGATGGCTCAATTAATTTTCAATAATTTTCTATTTTTGAATTTTAAACGAATAGATACCAGAAACTAAATCATAAAAGAAAATGAACACAATTATTACGCACTTCTCTGATCAAATTAGGAAATCAAAAGTTTCAAAATTAAATAATAGAAACTGTGATAATTTTCAATTAAACTGCTGAGATTCTTGATGAAACAATGCATATAATGAACTTTTATGGATAATAAGGTATTATAGGGCTATTTTTCAGTTTATATAGAAGGGTTAGTCATGTGTAGAAATGTATTTTGCTGGTATTGCAAGAGCATATAAAACTACACATTTTCTGTGATTGAATATTATGACATTGAAAAAGGAAAAAAACGCAAAAACTATTCAAGGCAATTTTGCATTGTTATATTTTTATTAATCCTTATAAATAAAACAGAGACTATATATATATATATATATATATATATATATATATATATATATATATATACCTTATACAAAACCACAGTTTACTTCGGATCTGGACGAAATTTGGCAGGGAGACACTTGGGCACCCAGGAAGGATCATAGAGTGGTTTTTGAGAGGGAAAAAGTACCGATCCGTTCGAATTTCGAATAAAGGACTTCAAAATGGATCTATCTAGCAAAATACTTATCGGATCTTCTCGATCTTGGTCTCATTCGAAAGAACGCAAAAAATACCTTTTAGGAAAGTTTCCTTCCGGGGGCTTTCAAAACCACTAATCGCTATATCCACCCTGAAGAAAGATACGGGCATAAGAAAATTTGGAAATATCCATTTTGAATTGCATTTATAAAAATCGTCTGCACGAGAGTGAAAGAAATTAAATAGCGTGAAGTAAATTATTGATAACAAAAAGGCGTTTCCATTTTGTTCTTGAACATAAACGAATAAAATTCTTGCTTTCGCATTTCCTTTAGCGGGGATTTAAAACTTTATTGGCGATTGATTAATTTTTCGTACTGCGCAAAATGTCGACTTTAATCTAATCGGGACTTTTACAGACACGCGTTACTCGACATAAATTTTATTTTCAAGGTATACCGGGCAGAGCCGGGCCACGCAGCTAGTAATAAATATCTTATAAAATAAACCATCGCTTGGCGCAGTATAGCCCATAAGGACTCTTGTGCCACAAAATTTTAAAAAACTAACCAATCAACCAACCAAAAATCATTACAGCAATAATTTGTGTCGATATATACAGTATTTACAGAATTAATTCTAAAGTGCCATTTTCTTGGCGATTTTGCAGATCCCAATTATAAATGCTGTTATTAGAATGACTAAAACTTAATATGCATCGCGATATTGATTTTTCCTGAAAGAAATAATTTTGGTTTCTTTTGAAGTTTTCTCTTCAGCATGTCATAAACATTCTTATATCTTATAAAATAAGAATAATCATGAACCACATTACCTGTTTAATTCTTCTTTCCTCCATATTCTGTATCCAGAAGGTAGTTACCTATTTTTAAATTCATTTTTGTCCCAGTGGGAAGTGTATTTCCTATTCAATTTTTTGAAATTAAGGGGCCATAATTTGCAATCTCCCTCTTCTGAAGTGAACTAAAAAATACTTCAAAACAATCACATCAGGTATTCTACTCTAGTCCCATGTAAAGGAGAGCAAGACCAGGAGAGCAGTGAGAGTTTTCACTTAATTTGGTATTGAATTTTAGTTTTCAGAAATTTTAATTGTAGAGCATGATTGTATTACTTTTTAGCAGTCAACGTTTTTTTTTTATTATTATTATAGTTTCTCTTTTTTACATTCTATTAAAAATTGTTTTTGAAAATCTTTCAACTTATCCATAGTGTCCCTGTACAGTTTGACTTTGAGAATACCGCACATAAAAATGATGATACAATTTCGTTGTCAACATGCGCAGGAGACATATCTACAAATCATGCAAAAGACGTTTGCCATTAGTCACTAAAACTCGTTGAATTTGGCGACTTTTCTATAAATTTCAGCAAAGATTAAGTCATTATATTTCGATAACGGAAATCACGAGGACAAATAATTTATGTGGCCAATGACATATTTTACAATGCTCTTTCGATTGTTACTTTTTTTTTTCATTATTCCACTGTCGTATGGTTTCCTGGTAAGCCGTGCTTTTGAATTTTCATACGATATTGAAATAAATATTTGCATCATTAAATGCGATAAAACATTAATTTATATCATACGAGTCATTATATTTAGTCAAACTAAAGAAAGATCATTTTCTAATGTACCTAGAAGGCTCTGTAAGTGCTAAAACGAGTAATTTTCCCCTAACACACTCAGTCAATTATTTTGCAATTTCGAGCTCTATTCAGCGAGTTTAATGCCGTACAAATCCAAAATTACGTGACGGTGTTAATTAGAAATTTGAGGTAACTGATCCGAAAATTCCGGAAGCAGTCTAAGGGGAATACGTAAGATTTGCAAACATAACTCACATATACATGAATAATTTATTAAGATATTAAGGTGACTTGTGCGATATTTTCGCTTTGATGAGTCCGATAGAGCTGTCAAGAAAATTTCTATGGATAAGATGAATTAAGTTCAAATATTCAAATTAAAGGTGTCTACACTCAGTGGCCACCCTAGTTCCTGCGCTGACTTGAGGAATTTGTTTTTACGGGGCTCTAAATTTGTTTTTAAAAGGGATTTTTTTTTACTGACTATAATAATTACCAGTAAATTTTTTTTATATCTGAGTCATGTAAGTACAAAAAAATAACTTAATCATATTTATTACGTAATAAAAATTAAGAAACTTTTTTCAGAAAACTCAACACACAAATACGTTCAGTCAAAGAAGAAATAATGATAATTAATGTTTTGCAAAACATTTAAATAAGTTAATTCCATTATACGGTGATTAGTTATGTATGCATGTAACGATAGGTGTATGGCTGTGTGTGCATGTCTATGAAGAACAAAACATACACTTCAAAAAATGAGCTGTTGTTTTTACAGTAAAATACTGGCAGCCGAGGTTCTAATTTAAAACTGTAAAATGCACAGTAATAAACTAAAACTAGCAATTTTACAGTTTCTTACTGTAAAGTTAGAAATTTTAGTTTATTGCCGCAAAATTTAGCTGTATTATACTGTAAAAACAACAGTATAATACTGGCAGCAGAGAGTCCAGTTTAAAACTGTAAAATGCACTGTAATAAACTGTTAAATTAGTAATTTTGCAGTTTATTACTGTAAAATTAGCAAGTTTACAGTTTAGTACTGCAAAAGTAGAAATTTTACAGTTTATTACTGTAAAACTAGCAATTTTTACAGTATATTACTATAAAATTAGCTGTATTATACTGTAAAAACAACATTCATTTTTTACAGTGTACCTTTTGTCGCATAACTGAACAAAATAATAAATCTACTGTTTCTTTAATCACTTAATGTGCTTTAATGAGCATCTTGTGCTACTATTAATAGATTTTACACTTTTTGATACAATAATTTAAATAATAATTTAAAACTTCGAAACTTATAAGTGACATCTCTTATCGGTGAGTAAAGAAGAACACAAATGAGACCTTTTCCAGCAAGATATTTTTCCCACTTGTACTGACTGCTTTAGAATATTCAAGAATAATAGTAATTTTCTCGACTTATTTTGTAAACCCATTCTTGCGTCTTGAAAAACAAGTTATTTTTATTGGATTATTGCAAATGAGAAGTCTGAGAATTTTAATGACGAGAGAATATTTTTAGTCTTCAGGCGATCACAGAATTAGTATGTTAGATATACTTTCTGAAATTATATTATTCCTGGTTACTGAAGCGTTTCAATTTTAAACTTGTAATTATATGTAAATTCAATCACACAATGCTAGGAGGGAATTGTAATGCTTCCTTTGGTATTATTTGCATAATAAAGAGGAGGGTAATGCAAAATATATTTTATTTGCCTACTGGTAAATTTATAAGTTATATACATTTATAGTTTGGTAGAAGATTGATACTGGAAAATATCAATTTTCATTGGTGATCCATTGGACATATTCGGTGTTACGCCGATATCTTATGTCATGTTAATCTCAACTTTTACCAGAGGCGCACAATTGGCAGGACAGTTGATATTTTCGGGGAAAAAAAAGGAGGATAGCAATTAGCCATTATTAAATGCTTTTAATGACTTCATTTTTTATTTTTAAAATTTCTTAAACGCCAATTACCAGTTTTTCCACCATTCTTTCTTCAAGTTATCTTTCTAACCCAATTTTGTAAGGTCCAAAAATATTTGAAATATTTTTGTTGGCCGTTGTTAAACTTCTTCGAGTATTCTTTAGCTTTATTTCAACTTTGTAAGGCATTTACGATTTCCATTTGTTTAACTTTATACTGGTTTTACTGCCGCACCCGTTCCTTTTATTTATTTTTTTCTCGCGTGGATGCAGAATTTCATTAATCATAATAAATCAAATGTAAAATTTGCAATTCTGAAAAGAAATAATATTAATATTTTTAAAGAGCATAAAATGTAACAATGGTAATAAATCAACAAAGTTAAACAAACGAAGCAAAAAAAAGGTCGAAAGAAAAATATTTAAAAAAATAGCAAAAAAGATGAATGAAACATCAGGATAAAAACGCCATTATCATTAGAGTAAGTGATCAGCAGTAGTTGGGATGGAAAAATATCAGTTTAAAAACAATTTGCTCTCAGGCACATGGTTGCACTAGTCTCATTTTTAGTTTTGGGTATTAAAAAAAAACAGAAATTACGATTTCTAATGGTTCCTTACAATACTTTCTAATGTTTCTGAGCAAACGAAATATTAAATGTTTTGACTTAGGTAATATTCTGTAAATAGAAGTTTGATAAATCGCTTGTCAGAAGCAGATGCTCAAGAACTCTCAAAATTCTCTTCCTGCGTAAATTCAAATCTAAATTCGAGAATACATATTATACTATTCTACTTATAAATATTTAAATCGGTTGGTTAAAACAGTGAAGAAAAAAGAAAACAAAGGTATTAATACATTTGCATTTGATTTTATACAAATGACTTTAAAGAAATAATTGTCATAGCTTTACTTTAGACAGCTTAATGCAGCATCACGCGAAAGAAAACACAAAATTATGGATATTTTTTAACTTGTAAAGTTGTGAATGAAGAGAACAAAAAAAATCGTTTTGTAAACTTTTAAATATAAAATTCGAACTTTTTATTGAAATGCTTTCGTCGAGTATTTTTTTAAATTCATTAGAAATGCATAATGGTCAGAGAAGGGGTTCGAATCCTGTCTCGAGCATGAATGCACTCTCTCTCTCCTGTCCTTGTCCTTTCTTTGTGTGAATGTGTTTTTGGGCTGTGAATGGTTGCCTACCCTTTAAATGACGCTCTATCGCATGCATATACTGCGGAAGTTGACTTCACACCAAACACCGGTACACTTGAAAAGGTGAACTGCGCACCCCAAATTAGCTTAGCTGGCACAAGAAAGGAACAACAACATTTTTTTTTTTAATTTAAGAAACACAAAAAACTCCTTATGCACCACACAGTATAATATGAGGCTTATAGAAGTAAGTAAA
>JAXGGA010020564.1:0-18055 GCA_038373865.1 Uloborus plumipes | reverse complement strand
GTTTTTTGTATTTTTGACGTACTATTTTTGATTTTTTTGGACTTGGTAATATTTTAAAGATGTATTAAGTTACTTTTAATGCGTTCTTCACCTTTCTCTTACTTTAACGGGAAGGTAAGCTAAAAACGAATGTTTTCTGACATCCAGCTGTCTCAATTATAGATGCAAGGGTTGTTTCGACTACCTTTTAAATATGAAATCGGACTCGGATCACTACTGAATTGCTGGATCACGAATTATTAAAATTCAAATGCATAACTTCGAAAAAAAAAATCGCATTTGTCAATGACATTTCTGTACCTCAGAACCAAACTAACGTACGTAAATTTTCGTCACTTTTCAGTAGAGGGCGAAAACGGTTGTCGGACGCATACAAAGGATGGGACTCACGCTCTTTAAACGCTGCCAAATAATTGTGAAGGAATTTCTTTTACAGAATAGCGTTCTCATGGGTCGATGCGGAATGCTACATACAATGCACCAAAAAAGTGAAAATCGTTATTTTTGGACTTATGTCGTTCTGGTTCTGAGGTACAGATTTTCAACGGACATTTTTCAATTTCGGACCAACAGAAACATGTTTGTGCTATCTTATACAAACTTGAATGATATTAAACTTGTAATGTGTCGGATTAGGTAATCATTGTATGGGTGATTCTACAAATACGGGAATATTTCTAATATGTAGATGTCAAAAAATTGATTTAAAATTAAAAATCTGAAATAACCCCCCCCCCTACCAAAGTGCTTCATAAGTTGCATAATTAAAATAGAATATCAGCAGAGCTTAAATGTTTGTATTTTATTGTATTCTTGTAGTTTTATTTTTTGAAGACTGTGAATGATAAAATGGACAAGTGGATGACACAAAGGGTATGTGAATAACACAATAGGTATGTGAATAACACAATGGGTATGTGAATAATGTAATGGGTATGTGAATAACGTAATGGGTATGTGAATAATACAATGGGTATATTAATGAAATTTTTTAACCCGTAAACTGTTAGACATAATTCTTAAACATTGTACTGTCATAGTTTGGCTTTTGATTCATCCACGAGTTTCATATTGGGGCATGTGAATGACATTAGAAAAGGTGCACGTGAATGACAAAACACAAGTAATATTTTCTCAAAATTTTTTTACATGTACATTTTACTTGCATTTTGTAGGCCAAGTTAATGACAAAGATGAAAACACTTGCCTTGAAAGTTGAGTTTAGTTTGCTTTTTTTCAAAAAGTAATTGCAGAACAGCAAAATTAATCTTCAGCCAGGAATAACAAAGTTCCATGCTTAATTTTGAGATGTGTTGCCAGATTTTGAAATAAAACATTTCAGAGGAAAATATCTATACTTTTCGGACATGTGGATGACTGATAATTGCTTGGACAATGTTTACATTAATTTTTACACATTATTTTCACACTATTATTTTTTTTTTATGATTTACACCTTGCTTACATACACATTCAAAAATAAAAAAAATCTTGAGAAAAAAATCACTTATTTTTTTAAATCTAGATTCCATAGATAGTGAAAATTACATCTACGGGATAGGGCATGTGGATGACGTTTCAATGTAATATCCCTTCTTTAAATGAATAATAATTAATTATAGGCTGTTGATAATCAGAATTATAGAACAAAGACAGGCATAAAATATTCCCAAAATAGTTTTTTATTAAATTGAAAACAAAAAGAGCAATCAGTATGGAACACAAAATTGCGCATTTTTGTAAAATCACCCAGATACAGAATGCCGCAGCTAAGTATTTCCATTTTTCGCACTCAGTGACATCTGTCGATGGATGAATTAGTCCGCCCACAGCTGCATCTTTTTTGTTTCTGTCTCTCACGCGGCATGTTTTCTTACTGAAAAGCACTTTTGCGTGATTCTCTGAAATTCTAATAGAAAAATTATACAACTATCGAGGCCCGGTGGTCTAGTGGTATGATTCTCGCTTTGGGTGTGAGAGGTCCCGGGTTCAAATCCCGGCCGAGCCCTAGTTTTTTACTCATTTCTGCATTACAAAACTATATTAATAAATATTTATTTTGTAATTTTTACACCTTTAACTTCGAAACAATTCCAAGAGAACCAGTGCCCTGTTCTTCATCTAATTTCTACTAGCTACAGAAGAGGTTTACGTTTTTTAAGCTTCGATGTCACAAAATTTCTGGGGGAAGCTCCCACTTCTTTTAATCTAACGTCATTTTAGGCTCTTAAAATGCGTTTTTAAGACACCATTTCCAAAACATTTAAAATGGAGGATTTCCGAACAACACCGCTACCCGTTTCCTTCTTTACCACTAAAGACAGTCCTAAATTGTATCTCTATATTTCAAAAGATGGACTAAATTCTCTAGCTATTCTTGTCATTGAGTATCAACTAGAAACACAAGTCGATTTTAACTCAGTCATACATGAGTTTGTGTTAAAGAAACTACATTAGGTGAAAATATGATATTGAATGTTAAAGACAAAAAAATAACTAATTGCTCATTATGTATTCCAGATTTGGTATACCTTTATTCATTGGAAGTTGAAGTAATAAAAACATATGCAAATTATTTTGAATATAAATTAAAACTGATGTTCGGAGATATTTATATGTCCTTCATGATTATTAATTTATATTTACCCTATTAGAAACTCAATAATTTCTTCTGGCGGTTGATTACTCAAGTACAACATAATATGTTTGTGTGGTAATGGTTTCAACCCTTAATTCAATGATATTTCGATTTATATTACGAGCGCCGGTACCATTGTTCTGCTTTAACTTTTATATTCGAACTTTTTATTCGAAATTCGAACTTTTCTCCCTGGTCCATCTGACTTCGCCTCATTTAAAATTCAGAATATAGCAATATCATGTTATCTCACTTATCTCAAGCGCGGAAAATTATTCAGTTTTTACTGTATAAAGATAATGTATTTGTAAATATAATCTAATGCAAACTTCAAGCTACATTCTTTAAATTTACATTAAAATTTAAAAAATCAGTTATCAGCAACTAAACAATGCAATATTACAAATGAATGCAATTTTAAATTATTCATTTTGGTATTTGTAAGTATCTAAGTGAGAGGAAATGCAGCGACGATATAAAAGTTTGCTACAGAAGGGGGGTGGGGGTCATGGGGGTGATATTAATATTGGTATCAGAATCTATTGCTTGTAGCGGCGGCAGTTTCCAATTTTGAAGACTTTTTCACTGAATGTCTACAAAGCTGACATAAACTTGCGTTTTTAAAACTAAAATACTGTAAGCCTTTAGCGGTGAATCGGTGATCCCTGAACTCTTCCGTTCCAGAGATAGCCTGAAATTGACTTTAATTTAAAATTTCGGGAGGCAACTAATTCTGCTCGTGAATCATTGCTAAATATGACCTAAAGTGAAGCTTCAGTGCCGAAAAATTTTCCAGAAAGATTCTTTGAATAATTCCCATTTCCTTTGTCACCACAGATTGCTTAAAATTGCGCATTTAAAGCTGTTTAGTTTTAAAAAGCTTTCGAGAGAAGCCCTGAGCTCCTTACGTCATCAAAGACAGCCTAAAATTAACTTCAACTTTGAAAAATGTTCCGGAGGGAGCCCTTAAATCCTTCAATTTCTATATTACTTCTTAAAATTGACCCATCCCCGAAAGATTGAAAATCTAGCATGACAGTGCTTCAATAATTTTAGACTGCAAAAAAGAAGGAGAACAAATTAGGGAGGGGAGGGGGTCCTTAAGCCTTGGCATATCGGTCCAAAGAAAATGTTTAACATAAATACCTAACTGGTCAGGGATGCAAATCCAATCCGTCTTTATATAAAAATGTACTGTTTTATTTAAAAATTAATTCGACTTTTTCTAAAAGGAAAAACCCATTGGAATTTAATCAAATTTTTCGAATCGATTATTTTTACCGCTGTGTACTAAAACCCAAATACCATTAGTTTTAATTAACGTCGAACCACTGCTACTCTGAAGTTCAATATGCATTATAGCAGTGACGTAGTTATTTGCCCACAGCTGTCATGTTTTCGTGTTTTTCTGTCATGCAGGCACGTTTTCTTACTGCAAAGCAATTATGCGTGATTCCCATGAGTTGCAACAGGAAAATTATTCAATCATCGAGGCCCGGTGGTCTAGTGGTATGATTCTCGCTTTGGGTGTGAGAGGTCCCGGGTTCAAATCCCGGCCGAGCCCTAGTATTTTTTCTCATTTCTGCGTTAGAAAACTATAATAATAAGGATTTATTTACAAACTTTTGGGCTTTTAATTTGGAAAAAAATTGGAGAAAGTGAGCGGCCTATCAATTCATATAATTTATACGATCCGTAGCATGTAGTTGCGTTTTTTTAAACTTCAATGTCACAAAATTTCGGGTGGCAGCTCTCGATTCTTTTACTTTAACGTCAAGTTTATAAGTGTGTTAGGGAGAAGAAACGCAGTGTCGATATAAAAATATGCAATGGAAGGGGAGTGGGGGGGAGGGGTGGCATTAAAATTGATACCGGGCACCATTGCTGTCAGCGGCGGCATTATTTCCAATTTTATTTTCGGAGAGATCTTCTTCCTAAAATGTCTGTAAAATAAATCCAAACTTGTTTTTAAAACTGACCGTAAACCCTCTTGAGGATGGTTCGGCAGTTCCGGAACCCTTACCATTCCAGACATGGATAAAAATCAACTTAAAATTTCGGGAGGCAACCCTTTCTACTTTTCATTTCCAAATATGACCTACACTAAAGCTTCAGTGTTGAAAACTTTCCGGGGAAATTCCTCGAGTCCGTCCCATTTCTTTGTCACGACAAAATTGCATATTTAAAGCTTTTTGGTCCAGAAAACTTACAAGAGAAGTTCCGAGCCCCTAACGTCATCAAAGAGAGCCTAAAATTAAGTTCAATTTTGAAAAAGTACCGAAAGAGGTGCCCCTAAATCTTCCCCTTTCTATAGCATTTCTTAAATTGATCCATTTCCGAAAAATTGACGGTCGCACTAGTTTAGCGCAGCATAGGATCGACACTGGAGATCATCCCCCTATCAAGCAGCATCCAAGACGACTACCGTTCGCCAAGAAGGAAGAGGTTGAGATCCTCGTAAAAGAGATGCAGGAGAATGACGTCATCGAACCCTCATCCAGTCCTTGGGCATCCCCTATCGTCTTGGTCCGAAAGAAAGACGGCTCCACCAGATTTTGTGTTGACTACCGACGCCTGAATGACATCACCAAGAAGGACAGTTACCCTCTTCCACGGATCGATGACACTCTGGACACCCTTTCCGGACACAAGTGGTTTTCGACCCTGGATTTAAAGAGCGGCTACTGGCAGGTGGAGATACACCCCGACGACCGAGAGAAGACGGCGTTTACAACCGGACAAGGCTTGTGGCAGTTTAAAGTGATGCCCTTCGGCCTCTGCAATGCACCAGCCACGTTCGAGCGTCTTATGGAATCAGTGCTGCGAGGACTCTCTTATGAATCCTGTCTTGTCTACTTGGACGACATCATCATCATAGGACGCAGTTTTGAGGAACATTTGGTTAATCTTAGGAAGGTGCTGCAAAAGCTAAAGGAAGCCAACCTGAAGTTAAGCCCGTCCAAATGTAATTTGTTCCGCCGTGAGGTGAACTACCTTGGTCACATTATCTCTTCTGAGGGTGTACGAACCGATCCAGATAAGGTATCCGCAGTCAAGAATTGGAGCCGCCCCGAAAATGTCCATCAGCTGCGAAGTTTCCTGGGGCTCTGCACGTACTACAGGAAGTTTGTGAAGGGTTTTTCCAATATTGCACGACCTTTGCATAAGCTGACGGAGAGCAAGCAAAAATTTGAATGATCCAAAGAATGCGAGGATGCATTTCTACAGCTGAAGGAGGCTTTAACATCAACGCCTATTCTCTCTTATCCTCAACCTGAAAAATCCTTCATACTTGACACCGATGCGAGCCACGAGAGCGTTGGAGCTGTTTTATCTCAAGAAATAGACGGTAACGAACATGTCATCGCTTACTGGAGCAAATGCTTATCCAAGTCGGAGCGAAATTATTGTGTCACGAGAAAGGAATTGCTCGCCATAGTTAAAGCTGTAGAACATTTCCATCATTACCTCTACGGCCGTAAATTCCTGCTCCGAACTGATCATGCCTCTTTAACTTGGCTTTTGAATTTCAAGAATCCAGAGGGCCAGGTAGCCAGGTGGATACAGCGGCTCCAGGAATATGACATCGAGATTAAGCACCGAAAAGGTTTGTCACATGGTAATGCTGACGCATTATCAAGAAGACCTTGTTCCGAGAACTGCCATTATTGCTCCCGAATAGAGAAACAGTACGGGACGACAATCCCTACTGCCTGTCAAGTTACTGCTACTTCGTCATCTTCAGATCCTGATCCATGGAGTGACGACCAAGTTAGAAAAGATCAGCTTGAAGACCCAGACCTAAAGCCTATCATAGAGTTAATGGAAAAAGACAATCGGCGACCTAGTTGGCAAGACGTTTCTATCTACAGTCCTGCAAAGAAAAGATACTGGGCTCTATGGAAATCTCTCCAGTTGCGGAATGGCGTCCTGTATCGGAAATGGGAATCTGACGATGGTAAAGCATTCAAATGGCAGTTACTCCTTTCCAGATCAAGAATTCCAGACGTTCTAAAGGAATTGCACAGTAGTCCGACTGGAGGACACTTTGGTATCTTGAAAACCCTCCACAAGGTTCGAGAGCGCTTCTTCTGGAGCAAGGCGAAGGATGACGTAGAGAAGTGGTGTCATTCTTGTGACGCCTGTGCTGCCCGTAAAGGACCAAAGAGAAGAAGCCGCGGGAAGCTACATCTTTACAACGTAGGAGCTCCTTTCGAACGAATCGGGATCGACATTCTTGGTCCTCTACCGAAAACTACTGATGGGAACAAATACATCCTCGTTTCCATTGACTATTTCACCAAATGGCCCGAAGCATATTCCATTCCGGATCAAGAAGCTACCACTGTAGCAGAGACTCTAGTCCAGCATTGGATCTCGAGATATGGGACACCTTTGCAGATCCACTCCGATCAGGGGAGAAACTTCATCTCTGCTGTGTTTAAGGGCCTATGTAAAATCCTCAAAATTGAGAAAACTCGAACGACACCACTACACCCACAATCGGACGGCATGGTGGAGAGATTCAACAGGACAATCCTTAATAATCTCTCGCTTATGGTCTCCAAAAATCAACAGGATTGGGACAAGAAACTTCCCCTGTTCCTGCTGGCCTACCGCAGTGCTGTCCACGAGACCACCGGATATTCCCCATCACAGATGCTCTTCGGCCGAAAGCTTCGGCTACCTTGTGATCTCGTCTTCGGTCTCCCTCCAGATGCGCCTTCATCGCCTGAGGAATACGTCCAGGATCTCCAGGCCCGGTTGGAGGACGTTCATCACTTCGCACGGGAGCGAATCAACATCGCGACGGAGAAGATGAAGACCCGATACGACACAAGGTCCACTGGTCATAATTTTCAAGAAGGTGACAAGGTGTGGCTATGGAATCCCATCCGACGTAAAGGTCTGTCACCCAAATTGCAGTCGCATTGGGATGGACCCTACACAGTCCTTCACCGCTGAACGACGTCGTAGTGAGGATCCAGAAGTCATCACATTCAAAACCTAGGGTTGTCCATTATGATCGGCTAGCCCCATACTATGGCCATAGTTCGTAAAGTAAATCTAAAGCTACCATGGTAATTTGTTTGTAAATTTTGTAAATAACTTTTGCCTTTAATTGTTTGTAATATTACGTTATCAATGTTATTATTTCTTTCATGTTCTCATTGTTATTGTTTATCATGTTTATGATTGGTCATCATGTAATGTGTGCACCTGTAAATTTTCCCTTGCTTCCTTTCTGGGGATTGTACTGCCCGGGACGTGCAGTCCTTGGGAAGGGGCAATGTTACAAATCTTGTAAATAGTTGTTGTTTTTCCTGCCTTGCATCATTTTCATTAGTTTTGGTTTTATCTGACGTCATGTTGCAAAAGTATCTGAAGATATCACTTTTATCACTTGTATACCGGCCCGTAACACTTTGTAGTTTTTACACTTGCCCTAACATTTAATAAGCGTGAAGACATTTTCGCTCGGAGTGGTGTTTTTCTTTTTATTTCTAGCGTTTTCTTGAATGAATTGTTTAAAGTTATGAATGATTTGGAATATTCCAGATATTACTAGAAAGTTGTCGGAATTCTTTCCGTGTATAAATAGCTGGCCTTGAACACAAGTCAGTCAGTTGTTTTCAGATTTGATCTGGTGACTCGTTTTCGTTCGCTTGGCGAATGGTTGTTTTGCTTTTGTAATTGCTTAATTACTGTTCACGTTTGATACGTGGTGCTGAGTTACTGTTGAGAGTACAGTGTACTGTTTTGCTACCTAATTGCTGGATGTTTAGCAATTGTTTCCTGCTCATATTGTAAATAGTGTAAATACTTGTAAATAAATTTATAGTTACTTCCTCAAGATTGGAATGATCATTTGAAGAAAGTTGAAGGTGCTCGGACTCGTTACAATACTTTTATAATAAATATAAAAAATTTTAAATAATCACTTTTTGGGAAAAATGTTAGATTTTTTCAATCTTTAGTAGCGACCTTTAAATTTTTCTCAAAAATTCTCAAAAAATTAGTTTAAGTTTCTTTTATTAGGTAGAACAAAATGGGAGGGTGACCCAAGAGAAGAGAAACAAAAAATATTTTTGGGTCTTTAAAGCATCACCCTAGTAAGCATTCAAAAACAGCAAATACACTTTGTTCATACCTCGAAGCAAAGTTAGGGCCCTGCTCCACATCAGCTGAAAACGCGACCGAAACCGAAGGCAGAAACCGAAAATCCGGGTACTTTCCATAGGAACACCATTTGCTCCATTTTACGTTTCTGCTTTATTTTTTTGCTTTACGTTAATGTGGAGCAGGGCCCTTACTATTGTTAGCCATTTGGAGCACGGACTAAATTGGACTGCTCTCTCAAATTTTCGGGGGTGGGGGGTGGGGGAGACAGACCGGCTGACCGACAGACAGACATACATTTTCTCCACCTAAAAACAGTATTTTCCAATATTTAACTTCTTTTTGGAATGCTATAATTTTAAGATGCAATAAGCCACTCTTAGTGCTTTTTCACTCCTTTTATTTTAACGGGTAAATAAGCCAGAAATGAATGTTTTCTGACATTTTTCTGGCCCAATTATAGATATGAGGGTAGGTTCGTTTATCTTTTAGTTATGAAATCGGACTTGGATCACTACCGTATTTCAGCATCACGAATTAATCAAATTCAAATGCAAACTGAAGTACAGTAAAATTTTCGAGTGTATTTGTCAATGATCCATTTGGTTTGCGAGTATTTTTGGTGGACTTTTCTTAATTTCGGAGTTTGGTTCTACTACATACATTTTTCAATGATATTAAACTTGCAATCAGTCGGATTCATTAATCATTATACAGAATGCCGCTGCTAAATATTTCCTGTTTTCACACTCAGTGACACCTGATGAATGAGTGAGTGACTACAACTGCGTCTTTTTCGTGTTTGCCTCTCATGCGGGCATGTTTTCTTTGTGAAAAGCACTTTTGCGTGATTCTGAGGCATTCTAATATAAATTATTCAATCATAGCGGCCCGGTGGTCTAGTGGTATGATTCTCGCTTTGGGTGTGAGAGGTCCCGGGTTCAAATCCCGGCCGAGCCCTACTTTTTTTCCTTAATGTCTCCATTAAAATACCATATAAATTAAGATTCACTTTCTTACTGCAAAAGTGTTTTTTTTTTATCATTTTTCGAAACCCGTGCTGCTATTAATCTTTAGTTTCGGGATTAACCTTTTACTTCCCAAATCATCAATTCCAATCATCCCTTCCTTTGTATGCATCACTCAACGTTTTCACGCTTTCTTGAATAGTAACAGAAATGGACTTAGCTTAGTCTGGCTCTGAGGTAGAAATATAAGGTAGATTTTTTACTTCTACCTTGTTTATCTTTTCAAAATAAGTGTGACTCGCTGAAATAATAACTTTTTTCAGTACCAAGAACTTAAATATAAAGCAGCCGTATTGTGCCAATCACGTACCTTTGATCAACAAAAAAAAAAAAAAAAAAAAAAAAAAAAAAAAACTAACGCTTCTTGAAGGAAATTTGATGATGAAATAGATTGCGATTTCGGAGTCACTGTGAGTAGTAGAGGGTCAAATTTCAAGTTCCTGAGAAAAATTCGTCAGTCCAGCGATTTGTGTTTCACAAAGTTCGTCCTTTTATAACAAGGACGTTTTGTTCCTTTGGTATACACGGAGTTCCCGCTTAATCAGAGAGATCTTTATTTTCGCAACTGTTCATCCTGGATGCATACTTCTAGTTACAAAAATGCTCGAAAAAAGTTTAAAAGTATAAAGAAAATAGTGAAAATTCAAAATCTTAACTTTTCACTTTTTTTACCGCCCCTGTTTCCTCATCAGTACATTTAGGAAATTAATCTCCATTGAACAATAATATCAATTTAAAAACTTGATAGTAGTGCAACCAATATTCATCGACATATGAAACGCATCGTTTTGCAACTTATACCACTTTACACTAGTACTCAGTTACATATTTTGAGGGGAAATATAGCAGCTGAAGAAGGTTTATAAATGTGTGTGTGTGTGCATGTGTACAAAGTTTTTGTTTTCAAATTTTATAAGATTTTGTTGTTTGTTTTCACGTATCATAGCAGGACAGACAGACCGACAGACTAACGTACATTCTCCCTACTCAAAACCATACTTTCCAATATTCAATTTTTCGATATTTATTTAATTATAATACACATTTTAACTTTTTCTTTTGAATTAAGCGAATTTTTTAAGATGCATTAGGCTACTTTTAATGCATTTTTCGTCTTTCCTCTACTTTAACGGCTAAGTAGGTAAAAAATTAATGCTTTCTGTCATTTATCTGTCTCTATCTCAATCATACATGCGAGGGTTTTTTCGACTATATCTTTTAAGAATAAAATCAGACTTTGATCACTACTGTATTGCAGGATCATAAATTATTAAAAGCCAAATGCACAAACTTCGGGAGAAAAAAAAAATCCGACTTGGCGCATTAGTCAATGATCATTCGGTCTTTGATCACTACTGTCTTGCAGGATCCTAATTATTAAAATTTAAATGCACAAATCACGGATATCGTACAAATGCATAGATCTTTGTACGATATTAAACTTGTAACCAGTCGGATTGGGTAATCATCAGATTCAGAATGCTACCTCTAAATACTTTCTAGTTTTCACACTACGTGACATCTATCTATATTTAGTCTGCCCACAGCTGATTCTTTTTCGTATTTTTCTTTCTTGCGGGCACTCTACACTTTTGCGTGATTCTCAGAAATTCTAATTGGAAAATTATTCAGTCATCGAGGCCCGGTGGTCTAGTGGTATGATTCTCGCTTTGGGTGTGAGAGGTCCCGGGTTCAAATCCCGGCCGAGCCCTACTTTTTTTCCTCTAATTTTTGCATTAAAGAACTATATTAATGAAGATTTCTTTACTTCTTTTTAGGATTTTAATTTCGAAATAATTCTGAGAAAGTGAGCGCCCTATCCCTTCATATCCTATTAACGATCTGTAGCATGCAGTTACGTTTTTTTAAACTTCTATGTCACAAAATTTCTGGGGGCTTCTCCCAATTCCTTTCCATTTTCGTCGAGTTTGTAAGCGTGTTTGTGGGAAGAAATGCAGCGACGACATAAAATATTCAATGGGGGGGGGGGGGGGGTGGAGAGGAGGCTTGATATTAAAATTAGTACCGGCCCCCATTGCTGATAGCGGCGGCCCTATTTCCAATTTTGAAAATTTGAAAAATCTTCTTCACTGAACGTCCCCAAAATTAGCCTGACTTTATTTTTAAAACTGAAAGATCGTAAGCCCTTTCGAGAGATAGCCTAAAATTGACTTCAATTTAAAATTTCGGGAGGCAAACCTTTCTGCTCCTCTGTCATTTCCAAACATGACCTACAATAAAGCTTCAGTATTGAAAAATTTCCAGGGAGATTCCTCAAATCGTTCCCATTCCCTTGTCACCAGATTGTTTAAAATTGCGGATAAAAAGCTTCAATTTCGGAAAGTTTGCGAGAGAAGCCCCGAGCCTCTAATGTCAAAGAGAGCCAAAAACTATTCTATTCTATTCTAGAAGTCAATAAACTTCGACACACATGAGGACTGCGTACTATGCGCCTTGCCTCCACAGATAGTACAATACAGATTTTATTGAAGGAAAGAATTTACAGCACAGAGAAGGAAGTTACACCCAGGGCAAGGGCGGGAATCGAACCCGCGCCTCTTGAGATTACAAACTGACGGGCAGACCCACTGCGCCGTTGAGGCCCCCTGAGCCAAAAAACTAACTTCCAATTTTGTAAACGTACCGGAGGGAGCCCCAAATTCTCCCTTTTTCGTATCACTTCTTAAAATTGACCCATCTCCGAAAAACTGAAGGTCTGGCGTGACAGCACTCCAATAAGTTTAGATAGCAAAAAAAAAAAAAAAAAAACTAACGCTTCTTGAAGGAAATTTGCTGATGAAATAGATTGCGATTTCGGAGTCACTGTGAGCAGTAGAGGGTCAAATTTCAAGTTCCTGAGAAAAATTCGTCAGTCCAGCGATTTGTGTTTGACTAAGTTCGTCCTTTTATAACAAGGACGTTTTGTTCCTTTGGTATACACGGAGTTCCCGTTTAATCAGAGAGACCTTTATTTTCGCAACTGTTCATCCTGGATGCATACTTCCAGTTGCAAAAATGCTCGTAGAAAGTTTAAAAGTATAAAGAAAATAGTGAAAACTCGAAATCTAACTTTTCACTTTTTATACCGCCCCTCCTCATCAGTATATTTAGGGAATTATTCTCCATTGAACAATAATATCAATTTAAAAATTTGATAGTAGTGCAACCAATATTCATCGATATATGAAACGCATCGTTTTGCAACTTATACCACTTTACACTAGTAGCCAGTTACATCATATTTTGAGGGGAAATATAGCAGCTGAAGAAGGTTTATAAATGTGTGTGTGTCTGTGTACGTGTACAATTTTTTTTTTTTTTTTTCAAATTTTATAAGACTTTGTTGTTTGTTTTCACGTATCATAGCAGGACAGACCGACAGACAAACGTACATTCTCGCCACTCAAAACCCTACTTTCCAATGTTCAATTTTTCGATATTTATTTAATTATAATACACATTTTGACTCTTTTCTTTTGAATTAAGCGATATTTTAAAGATGCATTAGACTACTTTAAATGCATTTTTCGTCTTTTCTTTACTTTGACGGTTAAGTAGAGCAAAAATGAATGCTTTCTGACATTTATCTGGCTCTAGCTCAGTCATACATGCGAGGGTTACTTCTACTGTTGTTGTTACATGCCCCCGTTGGTCAGCAGAGCTAGACCAGGTCCATGAAGGATGGGGTAAGGATACGGCTTCCGTTTTTAAGAGCACCATTTTTTAGGTGGAAGACCGATTTTATGCTCATCACACATGCCATAAGGACCCGTTCATAGGGTAGGCATTCATTCATAACTCACTTTCACACACACAGAAAGGACAATGACATGAGAGAGAGAAAGTACGCCCATGCCTTAGCCGGGACTCGAACCCGGGGCCACCGCATTACTTCTACTATCTTTTACGAATAAAATCAGACTTTGATCACTACTGTCTTGCAGGATCCTAAATTATTAAAATTTAAATGCACAAATCACGGATATCGTACAAATGCATAGATATTTGTACGATATCAAACTTGTAATCAGTCGGATTAGGTAATCATTACATTTAGAATGCTACCTCTAAATATTTTCTAGTTTTCACACTACGTGACATCTATCTATATTTAGTCTGCCCACAGCTGATTCTTTTTCGCATTTTTCTCTCTTGCGGACACTCTACACTTTTGCGTGATTCTCAGAAATTCTAATTGTAAAATTATTCAGTCATCGAGGCCCGGTGGTCTAGTGGTATGATTCTCGCTTTGGGTGTGAGAGGTCCCGGGTTCAAATCCCGGCCGAGCCCTACTTTTTTTCCCTCATTTCTGCGTTAAAAAACTATATTAATGAAGATTTCTTTACTTCTTTTTAGGATTTTAATTTCGAAATAATTCTGAGAAAGTGAGCGCCCTATCCCTTCATATCCTATTAACGATCTGTAGCATGCAGTTACGTTTTTTTAAACTTCTATGTCACAAAATTTCTGGGGGCTTCTCCCAATTCCTTTCCATTTTCGTCGAGTTTGTAAGCGTGTTTGTGGGAAGAAATGCAGCGACGACATAAAATATTCAATGGGGGGGGGGGGGGTGGAGAGGAGGCTTGATATTAAAATTAGTACCGGCCCCCATTGCTGATAGCGGCGGCCCTATTTCCAATTTTGAAAATTTGAAAAATCTTCTTCACTGAACGTCCCCAAAATTAGCCTGACTTTATTTTTAAAACTGAAAGATCGTAAGCCCTTTCGAGAGATAGCCTAAAATTGACTTCAATTTAAAATTTCCAGAGGCAAACCTTTCTGCTCCTCTGTCATTTCCAAACATGACCTACAATAAAGCTTCAGTATTGAAAAATTTCCAGGGAGATTCCTCAAATCGTTCCCATTCCCTTGTCACCAGATTGTTTAAAATTGCGGATAAAAAGCTTCAATTTCGGAAAGTTTGCGAGAGAAGCCCCGAGCCTCTAATGTCAAAGAGAGCCAAAAACTATTCTATTCTATTCTAGAAGTCAATAAACTTCGACACACATGAGGACTGCGTACTATGCGCCTTGCCTCCACAGATAGTACAATACAGATTTTATTGAAGGAAAGAATTTACAGCACAGAGAAGGAAGTTACACCCAGGGCAAGGGCGGGAATCGAACCCGCGCCTCTTGGGATTACAAACTGACGGGCAGACCCACTGCGCCGTCGAGGCCCCCTGAGCCAAAAAACTAACTTCCAATTTTGGAAACGTACCGGATTGAGCCCCAAATTCTCCCTTTTTCGTATCACTTCTTAAAATTGACCCATCTCCGAAAAACTGAAGGTCTGGCGTGACAGCACTCCAATAAGTTTAGATAGCAAAAAAAAAAAAAAAAAAAAAAGAAGGAAGGGGGTGGGTGCTTATTCTTGGTTATATCGGCCCCTCTACAAAATTTTAACGTATATACGTCACCGATATGTGATGCAAACCCGTCTTCGTAAAAAAATGTACTGTGTATTGTTTTATTAAAAAATTAGAGCTTTTTCTAAAATGAGAAATCCATTTGAATTTAAATACAGAGTAAATGATCAATTATTTTTACCTCTGTACTATAAAAACCTAGTTGTATTTAACGTAGAAATACTGCTACTTTGATGTTTTATGTGCAATGTACATAATAGAAATGACGTAGTGTTTATGCCGATCTGAGCAATCCCTCATAGCTATGGGATGTAGGTGTCAAGTAAATAATATTTCATATACTGCTCAAACCTTGAAAGGCACGCCTAGCACCGTTGAACAGTTCTACTTCAAAAAGAGGGGACAGCTTCATTAACCCATTAATGCCTAGCGTCCCTTTTTAGGGACGGTCCAAAAAAAGGTCTGAACTTCCCCCAAATGAACATTTCAACCATATAATAGTGTTCAATTAGTACCTTGGTATTGTTTCAATTCGTTATAACAAATTGCAGCATATAAGCCTTGTAAAGTGTGTTCTGTAGCAGTTTTAATCTGATCTTTATCAAAAATCACATCATTCACAATCAAGAAAAACAGCTAAGTTTTCAAAGTTATTCCCAGCTTCCCAGTTTATGTTAATTTCTGATTTTATTTCTTCTTATAAAATGTCTTTTTTAAATATTATATCGTAGGCATAAAAAAATTTTAGTAAAAAAGTATGTACCCTCTGGGGTCTATCGTAACTTTTAAAGGATGATTTTTCTTTCCTTAATAAAAAAATTATTTTTTACATAATATTTTTTTTAAATATTTTTTCTTGTCCATTAAACACTGTTTGTAACCAGTATACAAAATATCTTTGAAAAAAAAAATGTCAGGCATTAATGGGTTAAGAAAATGCACCGTGGTAGTATTTCTGCTTAGCCTGATAGTATTTTATATCTTACTAGAACTGATAAGGAAGGGGAATAAATTAAAAAAGAAAGAAAACATCAACGCATTACATTTCGCATTACAAATTAATCAAATTCAAATGCAAACTTAGAAATAAAGTAAAATTTTGGACGGTGCATTTGTCTATGATTCATTTGGTTTGTGAGCATTTTCAGCGGACATTTCCTAATTTAGGAGTAGGGTTCCAACAAACAATTTTGCGCGTTCTTAGATTTTTCAATGATATTGAACTTGTAATCAGTCAGGTTAAATGATCATTCTACAGAATGCCGCTGCTAAATATTTCCTATTTTTACATTAAATGACATATCGTCGGCACCATGCTAAAATAACGAATGAAAAATCGCGTTTTTCAAGTTCAAATTTTACAAATAACTAAAATTAAAATGATACCTTAGAACGATAGTTATGCACTTAAAGATATCTGTAAAAATGTAAAAATTGAAAATAACCAAACGCGTCAGGTGGGGAAAAACTATATTCAGTGTTTTGGCTCTCCTTCAGTGTTTGGCTCCCCCCCCCCCCCAATTTTCACATTCGTAATTTTAGCATGGTGACGACGATACGTCCACCAGAGCTAGTTTGCCCACAGCTCTGATTTTCGTGCTTTTATCTCATGTTGGCATGTTTTCGTGCTGCAAACCACTTTTGCGTGGCTCTCCGAACATCTAATTGGAAAATTATTCGATCATCGAGGCCCGGTGGTCTAGTGGTATGATTCTCGCTTTGGGTGTGAGAGATCCCGGGTTCAAATCCCGGCCGAGCCCTACTCCCCCCCCCCCCATTTTTTGCATTAAAAAACACACTAATGAAGATTTATTTTCCAACTGCACAAGTGTGTTTCATCCTTCTTTTAAACCTGTGCTGCTTTCTTTTACATTAACCCTTTATTGCACAAATTATTATTTTCCGTAGAAAAAAAATATATATTCGCCTTTTGTTTATGGAATATGCACTAAAACACAAAAGGTTGATTTTTCGTTTTAAACTGCAAAAATTTTCAAAATAGGTTTGTAACTTTGACTGAAATAATAATTTGCTTCGTGTGCCAAGAAGCAAATTATAAAGCAGCCATATTGTGCCAATCACGCATACTTCACTTCACACTCTCCAGGGTCCCCCGTACCTACCACAGCTTCGTGGTTTAACCGGGATAGGGCCCTGAAGAGCGCTCTGTTCTTAATTTTGAACCAGAACCTAGGGTCGAGCAAACCCTAGGGCCCAGCACCCCCAGAGGTATCGTTTCACTTCGAGGACTTTGTGACCACGACATTTTTAACGCCTCCCAGCCACCATTAATCAAGGCGGTGGATCTTTGATCGGCTGGGTTTCGAACCCGGGTCCCTCCGGACACGAGTCCGATGCCTTACCGATCGAGCCACCACGGCCCCAATCACGCATACTGCCGTGCTAAGCACCAAAGTTGTATCTGCACTTTTTAACAAAATTGAATTAGGGCCCTGCTCCACATCAGCAGAAAACGCGACCGAAACCGAAAGCAGAAACCGAAAATCCGGGGACTTCCCATATGAATACCATTTAATCCGTTTTACGTTTCTGCTTTATTTTCCTGCTTTACGTCAATGTGGAGAAGGGCCCTAAGTGTCACCAGGTGGGTCTTTGTGGTGTTTTTTCAGGGACGTCTATTTCAAGTTTTTCCAGGGGGGGGGGCAAAGGGTAAAAACACAATACAATTTCATCAGAAAGCAACAAACACCATGCCCACTTCTATGTAAATAGATTGATTTCTCAAAGTCAGGGGGGGGGGCAATTGACCCCCCCCCTGTCCCCTAAATGAAGGGCCTGTGTTTTTTACCTAAATACAACGCTGTATGGTCATCTGAGAACGGGAAATAATTTTTAAAAAATTCTGGAAAAGCATTATCTGAATCAAATACATGGAGGTGC
>JAXGGA010020563.1:0-18060 GCA_038373865.1 Uloborus plumipes | reverse complement strand
AGTGTTTCAAATAACTTGATTCAGACGTTGAACCTAATTTTGTTCCAGATATTAAATGTTTTCAATTCTATTAAAACAAAAAGCAAGATTCAAAATATAGTCCAGTCAAATTAGGAAAAAATCTCGGAATGTGAGATAACAAGCTATAAACTAGTATAAACTTGCATTTTGACATTCTAAACGGTGTCTCAAAACCTACATACGGTAGGGTGTGTGCGTCTATTAAAATCCAAGGTCAAAAGGTCACAAAAATCGATTTTTTGCACATTTTCGCAAATATATCGTTTCCTATGGGTTTTTTACTATTTATATATATTGTAAATATTGTAGAGGATTAAATTCCCTACAACTTTTGCATTGAAAATTTTTTTATACGTCGAATCGTTTTCGAGATACCGGGCCGAGAGCGTGCGGTTAGAGCACCATTCAAGGTCAACCGGTCAGAAAATACGATATATAAAGTTTATTAATTGTTGATAAATACATAATTATTAATAATTTTTATTTCATATTAACTATTACGTTGTATTTAATGATTATTTTACTTACGTATCTATTTTTTACTATGCAGGCCCGTCATTTCAAGTTTTATCGAAGGAGGGGGGTTGCAAAGAATCCAAACCGCAATGCAATTTCATCGGAAAATATCAAAAACCACGCCCACTTCTTTGTAAATAAATTGATTTCTCAAAGCCGGGGAGGGGGGGGTCAACCGACCCCCCTGGCACCCTAAATGACGAGCCTGTTATTATGTATCAATTTATTTAATAACACTTACCTGCCCGTGCAGTTATAGAATAAATTGTATTAAGGAAAATACTTAAATTATATTTCAATTCTAATGTAATTTAGATTAATAACTCCATAAATAAGTTTTAAAAAAACGAACAGTTCTTGATTAACGTTTTTATTATAAAATATCATTCCAAGCATTAATGATTGCGGAAACTTAAAAAATAATAATAATTGCAAGAACTTATGATTTTTTAAATTTTAATTATCTTTTTCTTTATCGTCTTCAACGAGATTTGTCTCTAGCTCTTCGATGATTTCGGAGTCAAATGTTCTGTCTTCAACGACATCGCTGTGATATGGTAAAGCATTGAGACAAGCTTGCCCATTGCACTAGCCACAACTAAATAGCACTGCAACCCAGATTTTCTGCATCCACATCGCGAACCATAACCACTCTTGCAATTGCAGAATTTTGTGTTGAGCAATTCTTTTGGAGCAGGTGCTAAATTTATCGTGATAGGTTCCAGGAATTCGTATATTAATAAGCTTTTCTTTGTTATTTCAATTTAGTAAGATTTTTTCTTGCGTATTTGGTATACTGTCACGACACGTCGAAACATATATTTTTGAAATTGCAGCAGTTCTTCTCAACTGCTTCATTGCTGTAGTCTGAATATCCGTCAAATGCAACAATATTTTTTGGACTAATGCTTTTGTAAATACTTTACATATTTATTTAAAATAAAATCGTCATTGTATGACAATATGACGCTAACAGACTTTGTTCTCAATGAAAACAATGTGACCTTCGTTATTGATAGCGGATTTCTTCTCCATCGCGTTTTCCCTAAAGTTTTAATAAGTATCCTCGTTTAAAAAAATCTATATATATTTTGTTTCTACACGCATTAAGTGGCTGTGATACGACCCCTGCGCTTTTTAAAAAAAGAAAAAGCATTTGAAAAACTGACGAATTTGGATTAATTTGCAGCACGCAGTAGCATTCGAAGAAAAAAAACTGTTCGATTCAAAGATTATTTGAGAATGGAATTCAAAGCTTGTTAGAAAGCTGTATAATGCTCCAAAATCTGTGGACAGTATCGATCATCTTCGTTATGCACAAAACGTCAAGTCAACAAAATTAAATAAACCTGTGCAGCTATTAAATATTCCACCAACAAGTGCAGTAGCTCACCAACATTTCAATGGTGTTTATTATCAAGTTCAAACTTGGTTAGGGGATGATTTGAAATCTCAGGAATGGGGTTGGACAATGGGCAAAACGAATTCCTGGAACCTATCACGATAAATTTAGCACCTGCTCCAAAAGAATTGCTCAACACAAAATTCTGCAATTGCAAGAGTGGTTATGGTTCGTGATGTGGATGCTTTTTTTTTTTGGGGGGGGGGGGTTACAGTGCTCTTTAGTTGTGGCCAGTGCAATTGGCAAGCTTGTATCAATGCTTTACCATATCACAGCGATGTCAATGAAGACAGAACATTTGACTCCGAAATCATGGAAGACCTGGAGACAAATGTCGTTGAAGACGTCAAAGAAAAAGATAATTGAAATTATAAAAATTATAAGTTCTTGCAATTATTATTATTTTTTTAAATTTCCGCAATCATTAATGCTTGGAATGATATTTTATAATAAAAACGTTAATCAAGAACTGTTCGGTTTTTTTACTTATTTATGGAGTTATTAATCTAAATTACATTAGAATTGAAATATAATTTAAGTATTTTCCTAAAAAATTCTATAACTGCACGGGCAGGTACGTGTTATTAAATAAATTGATACATAGTAACAGGCTCGTCAGTTACGGGGTCAGGGGGGGTTGCCCCCCCCCCGGCTTTGAGAAATCCATTTATTTACAAAGAAGTAGGCGTGGTTTGTGATATTTTCCGATGAAATTGCATTGCGTTTTGGATCCTTTGCCACCCCCCCCCCCTTCTTCGATACAACTTGAAATTACGGGCCTGCATAGTAAAAAATAGATACGTAAGTAAAATAATAATTAAATATTATGTAATAGTTAATATGAAATGAAAATTATTAATAATTATGTATTTATCTACAATTAATAAACTTTATATATCTTATTTTCTGACCGGTTGACCTTGAATGATGCTCTAACCGCACGCTCTCGGCCCGGTATCTCGAAAACGATTCGACGTATAAAAAAATTTTCAATACAAAAGTTGTAGGGAATTTAATCCTCTACAATATTTAAAATATATACAAATAGTAAAAAACCCATAGGAAACGATATATTTGCGAAAATGTGCAAAAAATCGATTTTTGTGACCTTTTGACCTTGGATTTTAATAGACGCACACATCCTACAGTATGTAGGTTTTGAGGCACCGTTTAGGATGTCAAAATGCAAGTTTATACGAGTTTATAGCTTGTTATCTCACATTCCGAGATTCTTGCCTAATTTCGCCTAATTTGACTGGACTAATATTGCCGCGATCTACTTAACCCTTTAAGCAGTTTGCCCGTACAGTGTACGTGCTACCCGAAATGGGCCTCATCTGGTTTTCCCGTACGGCGTACGGGCATTGATATTTTCTGATTTCCTTTTCTGGTTTGCCCGAATTTTTCATTATTGAAAGATACTATTTGCAGTGAACTCTCACTTATACGCCGCCTCATTTATGCGTCTTTTTCACTTATACGACGATTCTGAATGGTCCCATCACATTCCATAGCAAAATAATGATAGTATCATTCGTTTATGCGTCGCTCTAAAGATAAATATTTCAATTATGCGCCGAGTTCGGAGAGGGACAATTATCTATTATGCATTGCTTTAAAGGGAACAGTTTGTAATTAGGTATGCTACCATTTTTGTTTTCTAACATTATAGTAACGTTACAATCATTGCCAAACCGTATAGTTATATGTCCCTTTTCTATTGAAACATTCTTATTCAGTCTCTCATTAGAAACTATGTTGCGTTTTAGTCCTTTAAATAGGCTTGTTCACTTATACGTCTCTCTCACTTATGCGCCTTTTTCTGCTGGTCCCTTGGACCGGGGTATAAGTGAGAGTTCACTATAGTAGTATTATTTTTTAACAGATGGTGGCTTGTCCATGTAAAGAACTGCTTTTCATCCGGGCTTTTCTATCTAACGGGAAAGTGGGAACTTTTTGTTCTACTGTATGCTGTGCTTGTGAATCTTATGGAAATTATGGATGGAATAGACGACGAAAATATTTTTTTGTTACTTGATGAACTACATTTTGAGAGAAAGTTTTGAATTATTTGTAAACCATTCTTTACCGATGCAGAATGTACTTGAAAAAAGCAAACATTTAAGGGTGTGGCGTTGCCAACACCCGCTAGGTGGCGCACCTAGATACCGCGCGAGAGAAAGGAAAAGCATGAGAGGCCACGCGGACGCAGAGCAGCGCGCATCTCCAAATTCCATTTTTACGAATTTCATTTTCTTGTCGCTGATGTTGGATCTTGTACTAAAACTGCACTTGTAAATAAATGTAAATAAATCGATGTAAATATTTCCCGATTGTGTTATATCCCACAACTGGTGACCCGGACTGAACATGACCGAACTTGAGCTATTGAGCAACCAACTCGCCGCGCTGCAATCCACCATGCAACAACAGCAAGACCAGATTCAACGGTACGAGCAGCAAACAGCTCCGCCAAATGAAGGAACTACGGCCAACGCCGCAGACGCTTCCGTCTGCCGAGTTACGGCGAAGCTGCCCCCTTTCTGGCCAGAGAAACCCGCAGTTTGGTTCGCGCAAGTCGAATCTCAATTTGTGCTCGCAAACATTACGCAAGACGCAACGAAATTCCACCACGTCGTAGCCAACCTGGACAGCCGCTACGTATCAGAGGTGGATGACATCATCATAAACCCTCCAGCTTCAGAGATGTATAACCACCTTAAAAAGGAGCTGATTCGCCGGCTGTCGATTTCAGAGGAGCAACGTATACGTCAGCTTCTCGGACGGGAAGAGCTAGGCGATAGAAAACCCTCCCAGTTCCTTCGCCATTTAAAATCTCTTGCCGGCACCATGGAGATACAAGAGACCCTACTACGCTCCCTATGGCTACAGCGACTTCCCCCCCACGTGCAGGCTATTCTTCAAGCACAAGTTTCTCTCCCGGCTGACGTCATGGCTGAAACAGCAGACAGGATCTTGGAAGTTCCCCTCGCACCCTTGCCAAACACAGTTCACGAGCTCCACCCCTCTTCAACCCCCCCATCCGGAATCTCCGCTCTGTCCGAACAAGTACACCAATTGTCAGTACAAGTCGCCGAGCTGAAAACCAGTTTCCAGTCTTCGGATCGCAGCAGATCAAAGTCACGCCAACCTCGGAGCTATCGAAATTTCCCCGCTCGTCATTCTCCCGACCCAGCATCACGCCAACCTCCAAGCTATCGAAATTCCCCCGCTCGTCATTCTCCCGACCCAGCATCACGCCAACCTCCAAGCTATCGAAATTTCCCCGCTCATCATTCTCCCGACCCAGCAATCTGCTATTACCACCAGCGTTTTCGGGAGATGGCTCGCCGGTGCACACAGCCATGCGCCTTTCAGGGAAACTTCAGTGGCAGCCCTTAGTGGCGACTACAAGCTGCCAATCAAACGGAAGTCGCTTACTTGTTACGGATCGCCTCACGAAACAGAGATACCTTATCGACACCGGAAGTGACCTTTGTGTTTACCCCACTTCTCTTGTGTCATCGCGAACTCCGGACCCCAACTTTCGCCTGTGTGCAGCTAATGATTCGTCAATTAACACATATGGAACAGTGACGCTGCAATTAGACTTCAACCTGCGCAGGAGTTTTTCCTGGCGATTCGTGGTGGCAGACGTTTCCCTTCCAATCATCGGCTCAGACTTTCTAGCTTATTATCATTTGCTACCGGACTGTCGTTATAAGCGCTTAATCGACGGCATCACTGGATTTTCCACTCCTGGCCAACCCTTAAATTCTGCACAGCCGAGCGTGAAGCTTCTTCAGGGTGATTTTAACCATTTTCATACAATCTTAAAAGAATTCCCCGACCTAATTCGACCAGCCGGAACGATACGTGAAGTCCGGCACTCTACTATGCACTTCATCCGTACTACCCCCGGACCTCCAGTGTCCTGTCGCCCACGTCGTCTTGCTCCGGACCGTTTTAAAATTGCCAAAGCCGAGTTCGACGCAATGGTGAAAGAAGGCACTGCTCGCCGTTCGGAAGGACCTTGGGCTTCTCCGCTGCACCTCGTGCCTAAGAAGTCGGATGGCTGGCGCCCCTGCGGAGACTACCGACTACTGAACAGCCGCACTATCCCGGACCGTTATCCGGTGCGTCATATCCACGATTTTTCTCATCACATCAGAGGGTGTACTACATTTTCTGTCATCGACCTGGTAAAAGCATACACCCAAATTCCTGTGAACCCTGAGGACATCCCCAAGACCGCTATTATAACGCCCTTCGGTCTGTATGAATTTCCATTCATGAGTTTCGGTTTACGAAACGCCGGACAAACGTTCCAACGCTTCATCGATGAAGTTCTGCAAGGGTTAGACTTCTGCTTCCCTTACATCGACGACATATTGGTATTTTCGCAGTCAGCGAAGGAACACGAGCAACACCTCCGCACTCTATTCCGGCGCCTCTCCGACCGGGGACTTCTCATCAACACCTCGAAAACCGTTCTAGGAGAAAACACCGTGACATTTTTAGGGTACGAAATTTCAGCCGAAGGTACTCGTCCTTTGCCTGACAGAATAACATCCCTTCAAAACTTCCCGTTACCCAAGTCTTCTCGTGATCTCCGCCGATTCCTCGGGATGATCAACTTCTACAGAAGGTTCCTGCCCTCCGCCGCATCCCACCAAGCATCGCTCCATGAAGCTCTCTCTGGACTGAAAGGCTCTCAACCTGTTCCCTGGACCCCACAGCTGGAGAAAGCGTTTTCCGATTGCAAAAACGCTCTTGGCAAAGCAACGCTTCTCACACACCCCGTTCCCGGAGCTCCGCTCGGACTATTCACTGATGCATCGAACCTCTCCGTGGGAGCAGCACTGATGCAGTTCACGAACAACTCCTGGCAGCCACTGGCATTTTACTCAAAAAAGCTGACGACCAAACAATCGGAATGGCCAGCTTACTATCGTGAACTACTTGCAATTTACAATGCTGTGCAACACTTCCGACACATTCTGGAAGCCCAGCATTGTACAATTTACACAGACCACCAACCAATCACTTTTGCGTTCCAACAAAAACGCGAAAAATTGCCGCCCATCCAGCTGAATCAGCTATCCTTCATCGGCCAATTCACAACGGACATCCAGCACGTCAGCGGAGCTGAGAACGTCGTAGCAGACGCACTTTCCCGTGTCGCCGCGCTGTCAGCTGCTCCCGTCGACCTCAACGATCTTGCGAAAGCACAGGAATCGGATCCCGAACTACAGTCTCTGATGAAGGAAGACTCCTCTCTACAATTGGAGAAAATCGTGATTCCAGGATCCAACTTGACAGTAATCTGCGACGTATCAACAGGGAAACCAAGACCCTTCGTGCCCAAAGACCTTCGGCGCCAGGTGTATCACTCTCTGCATGGACTCAGCCATCCCGGAGCAAGGATCACTGCCAGGCTGGTTTCCACCCGTTTTGTTTGGCCCCGAGTACAGAGCGATTGTCGTGCCTGGACCCGTTCCTGCCTCAACTGCCAGCGATGCAAAGTCACCAGACACACGACAGCCCCAATAGAGCACTTTTCACCTTCCCCAGTCAGGTTTAGACACGTTCACATCGACATCATCGGGCCCCTCCCCATTGCTAAGTCTTTCCGTTACTGCCTCACTGCGACGGACCGATTTACACGTTGGACGGAGGTATGGCCTCTGGAGGGCATCACCGCTGAGGAAGTGGCGAACGCCTTTTTCAACGGCTGGATATCACGCTTCGGTTGCCCAGAAATTGTCACCACCGATCAAGGCCGCCAGTTCGAGTCGCAACTTTTCCATTACCTTGGCACCCAGTCTGGTTTCAAACGATCTAGAACCTCAAGCTACCATCCAATCGCTAACGGGATGATCGAAAGATTTCACCGACAGCTAAAGGCGTCTCTGATGTGCCACCCCGACTCCTCCTGGCTAGAAGCTCTCCCAGTAGTGCTCCTCGGCATCCGAAGCGCCGTGAAAGAAGATTTGGGAACATCTCCCGCGGAGCTTGTCTACGGAGAACCCCTTCGCCTGCCTGGGGAGTTGATTGCCCCGACCACGACGGAAGACTCTTCCATGGACCCATCATCGCTCGTGGATAGACTCAGAAGTCATATGGCCAGACTGCGCCCCATACCAGCCACTCGGCACTCCAAGATCACTCCCTTTGTGTTCAAGGACCTTGACAAATGTTCGCACGTAATGTTGCGGGACGACACGATCCGCGGGGCTCTGAAGCCACCTTATTCCGGGCCCCACCGCGTTGTGCAACGCCACGGGAAAACTATTTCCATCCGCATCGGGACAAAGGTCGTCAGGGTTAGCCTGGACAGGGTGAAACCCGGCTACACAATGGACGACGAAGGCCGTGCACCGTCCACCGTTTCCCAACCCCCTGACCCCACCTCAAAGCCCGAACCAAAAATACTGCCCGAACCGCCCGGCGGTGTGATTACTCGTTCCGGACGTCGTGTCCGCTTTCGGGACATCTTCCAAGCTGGGCTAATTCACTACCCAGGGGGGTGATGTGGCGTTGCCAACACCCGCTAGGTGGCGCACCTAGATACCGCGCGAGAGAAAGGAAAAGCATGAGAGGCCACGCGGACGCAGAGCAGCGCGCATCTCCAAATTCCATTTTTACGAATTTCATTTTCTTGTCGCTGATGTTGGATCTTGTACTAAAACTGCACTTGTAAATAAATGTAAATAAATCGATGTAAATATTTCCCGATTGTGTTATATCCCACAAGGGCTTTGTAACCAAAATTGTAAAATAAAAAATGTTGTAAAAGCATTAAAAACGAAAAAAAAAAAATTAAAAAATTCTCAATATTCTTATTCTGTTAAGTATGGTACTTAACTATATGCAATAAAAAAATATGCCTTTTTTGGAATCATTTCTGGTAAAATAATTGACCGCTGGGGTTTAAGCTTTTGGGGTTAAGAGGCAGCTTAAGGGTTAAAGCTGCCTTGATGGGCAGTCTGTATGTTTTGCCTATTGAGGGAGGATATTTTATTTTACAGTTTATTAATGTAAACTAGCTATTTAACAGTCTATTACTGTAAAAATGGTAATTTTACAGTTTATTAATGTAAACTAGCAATTTTACAGTCTATTACTGTAAAATGAGCAATTTTACAGTTTATTACTGTAAAATTAGCCGTATTATACTGTAAAACCAGCACCTATTTTTGACAGTGTAGTAGTTGCATATAATCATTCGTACCTTGCAGCCTGAAAAAAGGTTTTTCAAATTACCAATTGCTGCATTGAAGTACAACTTCTTATCATTGGTACGTTCTACGGTCTTGAGACTCAATCATTTCACTGTCTGTATTTTATTACTACTTTTTGCAACAAAGCTAATCCATCTTTTGTGATTGTATTCCAGACATTGGGACAAAAGTAGCCATATCCTTCTCAGCAATGTCAAACTGGAAAACGCTCATGGACGTAGAAACCGGAGCTGACACTCTAAGTGTTCTGCAAGGCATTCGAGTGTTTTCCATGTTTTGGGTTATTCTAGGACACACGTATTTTCATTTGAATTTTAAAATCCTCAGTACGTATGCAACATGTTCACTACTTTTAATGATGATTTGAAAATTATCTCAGTGTCTGTTTCTTGAAGTTTATACTTTGTACAATTTGTGTTCAGAATACTTTTGCGTTAACACAATACTTTTTGCCGATAATTTATTTGTAATTTACTAGTACATGTATAGGGTATGTGTTTTAAGTAATGAGAATAAGTCCACAAAAAATAATTAACAACAGATGTCGCTACAAAACTTAAGTAGTCTTCAAAATATGCTCCGTGAGCATCAACACACTTCTGCAGGCGACGTTTCCACGCTTCGTGCGCTCCCTGGAAGTCACCAACCCTAGACCTCCTTCAGAGCATGCGTGCAAGCCTTTTTGACATCATCTAGGGTTCCGTGGCACCACCACGGAACCGTACGGCTCCATTTGAGGGTAGTTTTCACTTTGGAGAAGAGGAAAAAGTCGGCTGGTGCAAGGTCGGGGTTATGGAAGATCTTTTGAAACGGCCTCAAGGTTTTGCTTTTGATCGTCCGTTAAAACTTTCGGCACGAGTTAGGCGCAAATCTTTCTCATCCCAAGATGATCACTGATGATTTTGCGCACAACTATTTTATCCATTGCTGGCTGTTCTGCGATCATGCTGACATTTAAGAACCTGTCCGTGTACAACAAATGTCGGACACGGTGTTCGTTTTCTGTGGTTTCTGATGTGGACGGGCGACCTTCACGGGGATCGTCCTTCACACTCCCCCGCCCTTCTTGAAACATTTTGTGCCATCTAAAATTTGATCTTGTGATAAGCTTTCCCTGCCGTACGCTTTTTGAATCATTTCCACACAAAATTTGATTGCGTAACGCTGTTCAATGCTTAGTTGCGTTTTGAACTTACACACACTTTTTTGAAGACATCTACGCCAGGGGTGACCCTGTATCAACCAAAGCCAGCAGGCGACTGCCGAGTATCAATGTCGAATTCTTCGGCCCCATCCCTTATATATTCTTTGGCCCCACTACCGACTCTAACCGGTCGGAGCGCCCTCTGGCGTACAGCCGCGCCAGGACAAAAATATTCCCATTACTTGAAATACACACCCTGAATATCTTTTACGATTATGTTATAGACATACATATATAGCTAATGTAAGCATTTTTTCCATATTTTTTAAAAAGAATATTCAACTCTAATTTCCATTCTCATTTTTTAGGAAATCTGCAGATTACCATTCAATTAACGAGTCAGTTTATTTTCAACTCAGTCACCAATGCATCTCTCGTAGTCGATAACTTTTTCTTCCTCAGGTAAATTAAATTTATTCCTCTGCATTTTGTGCTTCCTTAAAATGAATCATTTTCCATGAATCCTGATATTGAATTGAAGATAACATTTTACAGTTCATTACTGTAAAGCAACAATTTTGCAGTACTGTAGAATAAGCAGTTTTTACTGTTTATTACTATAATATTTTACTGTATTATATTGTAAAAGCATCATCTATTGTTTACAGTGTAATGATTAATGTTTCATTACATGTTTTTTTCCTTCTAGCGGATTGCTGGTTATATACGTTGGAATGGACATGGAGAAAAAGTTGGGGAAAGTGCCCAAAGCGATTTATTTTGTAATTCACCGAATATGGAGGTAAATGTTTCAAGGCTTTTTTTTTTTTTAAATAATAATAATTATTTTTTTAACTTGAACAATTACAAATTTTGCAAAGTATCTCGAAAAATGTGTCTTTTTGTCGAGTTGAATTGATGATGAGAAAAATAATGTATATGGTTTCTGCAATACTTTGTTTTGTAAGAAAAGCAGCCGAAAACTTTGTACAATTAATGAAGTTAAAAATACAAAACAACGTGTTCAAAAGTACAAATAAAATATTAAAAAAGAGTTTGAAAACTCTAGCAAATAGCTATTTCGGGGCTGTTATACAAATGAAGCCCCATCAAAAGAGGATGGTTCAACTGACCACAGTCAAGTAAATACTTTGTTGTTTTGTTGAAGTAAGCTACTGGGCAATTCTACGGTAACTTACGTTACATTTCGACCAACTCTTATACCGTTAGCTCCTTAGTACAGACAAATATTGTTATAAAAACCTTGTACAAAAGCATTCAGTGAAAATGACAGTCAAAAGCAAAATTAAAATGCAAAAATATTCGATGCACTTAAATTTTACAAAATTTAGCAGTCAAAAATAAGGCAGTAACTTACGTTACACAAAAAGGGAATGTCATAAATTGAAAATTGGTTCTAAGGCAAATTTCTGCTCTATTAGAGCTATTTTCTTGTTTAAAGTATAATTTATCAGTTTCTTATAATATTTAGGAATTACTTTTCATAAATTTAAAATTTTATTTTAAAAATTGAATTTTATGGGAATTTTTAACTGGGTAAACTTACGTTACAGTAACTTACGTTACAAAATTCACTTACAAGCATATCTTTATTACAAAAATTAATGAATGAAAATTACAGCTTAATTTAGATCAAAATACCGAAAATTAACAGTTATGAGTTAAATTTACAGAAATTTAATGCCAAACGCAATGATCAATCAAAAATATTACAAAACATAAGACTTTTAAATGCATACTGGCCGCTGGTATTAACAAGTTCAGGTAATTCTATTTTCGAATCATGTTTTCTCTTATAATAAATTTCCTCTGTCGTTTCTGGCCATTTCTGATTGGTTCCAACAGCAGCCATTACTTTTACTTTAAACTCGTTTTCTTCAATAATCGTCACAACTCAAGGATACAATGTATTTTCGTACTTCACCACACACCAGTCACCAGCATTTATCTCTGTTTTTTCTTCTTGTTCCTTAAAATACTAACTAAACGAAACCCTACATTTTGTTCATTTCTGGTTCTTAAATGGTCATTGTCAATGTGCGGATCTTCGGAAAATATTTTTGATGCAGTTTGCTTTTTCTAACATATTTCAATACTATCAAGATCAAGAGTAACTTTTATTTATGAATCTGTAATATCCACATGACTTTTCTCATACCCCTTCTACAGCGCATCTTTTCTGCAGAGTTCAGTTGCAGAACAAAATATATTTCAATTGAAAGATATAAACTATTTTTATATTTGTTTTTTCCAAAACATATTTGATAACTTTAAATCATAACAGAAGTCATTTTTGAATAATGCATACCTCCTAAATATTCTGAACGCAGTGATATTGTTTAAAGAGAATTGATATTTTAACAGCCAAAAAGAAGCATGTAATTTATAATAAAGGTGTATTGTAATCTTATTAACAGACAGACATTTTAAGAAATATGAGTAATCTAAATTAAGTAAATACAGTACAATTAAAAGAATTATTGAATAAGTTACTTCTCTTGACCGCATAAGTTTTCTTTACAATTTACTTTATTTCGAAATACAAGTATTGAAGTTCTACTAAGGTAACTTACGTTATCTGCATATGTGGGAAACTTACGTTACACGTTTTGATTGTAGCACAAAAAATTAAATAAACAATATTCAAAAGAAAATTACTGTTATTTGCTTAGTACACATCTATGAGATAGAAAATATAACATAGTTAACCTTGTATTGCCCTTTCTTTATTTGCTGTAAAAACTTTAACATGTTTTTGGTAACTTACGTTACATAGAACAGAGCCTTTTTGAAATTGATATAAATCACTTAATTAAATTGAAAACACTTGTTTCATCAATTCAGAATATTAATTTAAAGTGTAATAAATAACAATCTTCCTTTGTCACATTTATCTAATGGAAAAAATTGAAACTTATCAATGTTGAAAGTTTGACCATTTGCTTCACTGAAAATAAAATACTCTAATACCAACTTCAAAGTATTGCCGAAACTAAAAAACTACATTCCTAACAAAACTAGCTGTCGTGGCCGTCACGAAACTTTCTTCTATATCTATCTTATGAATTCCGGTTACAAAATAAAATACGTACTCGCCCGAATAGTTGGAGACAGCTCCAATTTCCCAATTATCGTAATAACCCTGCAAATGCAGAATCAATGAGCGAAATTGGAAATCATTGTAAAAGCCTTGTTTAGATTAATTGCAAACATTTTATTTGTTAGTAAAAAGAAATTGGCAACAGTTAAAAATTTCAAATCATTGAAAGTTTTCAGCTGTTTTGATAATTAAATAGCATGAAAGCGATTTTTTAATGAATTAATTTTTCGCATTGTTGACTAAGCGCAAAAATCACCCCACCCTCCCCCTGGGGCGATTGGCGCCAAAATTTAATCGATGCTTGCTTCCATATTGGGTTAGTGTTATTCCAAATTTCATTCAAATCGCAGCAATATTTCCCGAGATACAGTAGGTGCAATCACAAAATAAGCACTTTTGATTGCTCCACCTCCCTTTGAGATATTGACACACAAATTGAATCAGCACCTGTACTCAATAGGGTCTACCTATGGACCAATTTTCGTTTGATTCCGCCGGTTACTTCCTGAGATATAGCAGTCACCCTCGCGCAGAACACGTGCGATTGCTCCACCCCCCTTCGAGATATTGACAAACAAATTGAATCAGCACCTGTACTCAGTAGGGTCTACCTATGGACCAATTTTCGTTTGATTCCGCCGGTTACTTCCTGAGATATAGCAATCATCCTCGCGCAGAACACGTGCGATTGCTCCACCCCCCTTAGAGGAATTCGCTAACATAAGTCAGGTGCACCAGTTCACATAGTGGTACATATGTGCAAAAATTTTTGTTCGATTTCATGCAGTAGTTTTTGCTCTAGCGCGGTCACAAAAACTGGTCACACACATACAGACTCACACACAGACACACAGACAGACACACAGACACACAGACAGACATTTTCCAAAAATGGTCGAAATGGACTCAGCGCACCTCAAAACGTGCAAATCCGTCAAAATTCGACATTCGAAAATTTTCACGAAACCAATACTTTCTTCTATATATTAGATATAGAAGAAAGTAAAAATGTTATAAATAAGAAACTTCTAACATTTTTAAACCAAAAAATATGCAGAACAGTTACATTACTCGAGTTTAATTTTTTCAACACTTTTCCACACTTGCATGGAATTGCCCTACTGAGTATATTCTTCCTCTCTCTTCACGTTAGAACATCAGTTTGGTGCTTCTTTAATTGAAGTAAAATACTGATTGATGCGATTGTTTCAAAAACCTGTTAAACGATACAATGTCTAATTTTAAGAAACATTTATTAATGGCAATTGGTGTTTGAAGATTTTATTACTTAAGGATATTATTAATACCTCTATTGCTTATTTTTGAGAATTTTAGTTAATCTGTCAAATGGGAAACATTTCACTGTTCGATGAATAATTTATATATAGTGCATTTTGGTGCGATTTAGTAATTGAAACTCTTTCTTAGTACTTTCGATTAATAACGTCAATTATTGTAATTAATATGCTCTATCTACCAATAAGCATTTGATACCTATACTGCGAAAAATGAGCTGTTGTTTTTACAGTATAACGCTGGCAGCCGAGTCTCCAATTTAAAACTGTAAAATGCACAGTTATTAACTGTACAATTTTACAGTTTCTTACTAGTCCGTGGAGTTAGTGCAAAAATATTTCACTTCCGGATACCAGTCTGAAGTTTTATGTGGGGCTTCAATTTAGATAGGAGGACAAAAAAACGCCGGGAGACACTTGATCGGAGGTCAAGGTCATTCCGTGATGACGTCATCAAAATGGCCGCTTTTACAGGTAAATACGTTCGTTTAACTGCTTAAAACTCCATCATAGATTGAAATATTGCAAAACTCAAGTATATCATCTGAAAGCTCTTTAAAAGAGCTATTTAAAAGGATTTAATTTTTCTTTCTAAGGTCAAGGGCCCACCTGTGATGACGTCATCAAAATGGCCGCTTTTACAGGTAAATACGTTTGTTTAACTCCCCCTAAAACTCCATCATAGACTCAAATATTGCAAAACTCAAATGTATCATCTGAAAGCTCTTTAAAAGAGCTATTTAGAACAAATTAATTTTTCTTTGTGAGCTCAAGGTCCCACCTGTAATGACGTCATCAAAATGGCCGCTTTTACAAGTAAATACGTTTGTTTAACTCCCCCTAAAACTCCATCATAGATTTAAATATTTCAAAACTCAACTATATCATCTGAAAGTGCTTTAAAAGATCTATTTAGAAAGATTTAATTTTTCTTTCTGAGGTCAAGGCTCACCTGTGATGATGTCATCAAAATGGCCGCTTTTACAGGTAAATACGTTCGTTTAACTGCTTAAAACCCTATCATAGATTCAAATATTGCAAAACTCAAATATATCATATGAAAGCTCTTTAAAAGAGCTATTCAGAAAGATTTAATTTTTCTTTCTGAGGTCAAGGTCCCACCTGTGATGACGTCATCAAAATGGTCGCTTTTACAGGTAAATACGTTTGTTTAACTCCCCCTAAAACTCCATCATATATTCAAATATTGCAAAACTCAAATATATCATCTGAAAGCTCTTTAAAAGAACTATTTAGAAAGATTTAATTTTTCTTTCTGAGGTCAAGGGCCCACCTGTGATGACGTCATCAAAATGGCCACTTGTACAAGTAAATACGTTTGCTTAACTCCCCCTAAAACTCCATCATAGATTCAAATATTGCAAAACTCAAATATATCATCTGAAAGCTCTTTAAAAGAGCTATTTAGAAAAATTTAATTTTTCTTTCTGAGGTCAAGGTCCCACCTGTAATGACGTCATCAAAATGGCTTCAAATGACGTCATCATCTTTTGATGATAGATCTTTTAAAGCGCTTTCAGATTATATAGTTGAGTTTTGAAATATTTAAAACTATGATGGAGTTTTAGGGGGAGTTAAACAAACGTATTTACCTGTAAAAGCGGCCATTTCGATGACGTCATTACAGGTGGGACCTTGACCTCAGAAAGAAAAATTAAATCTTTTTAAATAGCTCTTTCAAAGAGCTTTCAGATGATACTTTTGAGTTTTGCAATATTTCAATCTATGATGTAGTTTTAAGCAATTAAACGAACGTATTTACCTGTAAAAGCGGCCATCTTGATGACGTCATCACGGGAGTTCATGACCCCTGATCAAGTGTCTCCCGGCGGTTTTTTGTTCTTATATATGTACATAAGCTCTGTACCAAATTTCACACTGGTATCCGGAAGTGAAATATTTCGGCTTTTTTTGTCGCTAACTCCACAGACTATACAGGAAGGTAGCAATTTTACAGTTTTATACTGTAAAAACAACAGTATAATACTGGCAGCAGATGTTCCAGTGTAAAACTGTAAAATGCACGGAAATAAACTGTTAAATTAGCAATTTTACAGTTTATTACTGCAAAATCAGCAGTTTTTAGTTTTTTACTATAAAATTAGCTGTATTATACTGTAAAAACAACATTCCTTTTTATAGTGTAGAATAACTATTTTTTTTTTTTTTTAGTTTTCAAAAATATAATCAGTACGAAATCGATTTTTTTGTCCAAATAAAATGATCACAGGGAAGCAAGAAGATCTTATAATAACTTTTTTTCCCTCAAAAGATATCAACCAGTGCAAATGTTTTTCGTCGGAATTGTCACTTTACTTCCTCTCTTTGGTGACGGACCTGTTTGGAGAGAAAATATAGATCCCATCGTAGAAGGGTGCAGCAATGATTGGTGGGCCAATCTAGTCCTCATTAATAATGTTTATAGGAGTGGATCTACAGGGGTAAGTATTAGATTTGTATTATTGCAACTGATTTATTTTATGCTGTACAACTTTTTTAGGCCACAGGAGTTTATTGTTGAGTTTTTGGAGAAATCACGAAAACTAAAGCTTTCTAAAACACTTAAACTGTCGAAGTTATGAAAAGCTAACACATTCGGTTTTACTGAATATCTATAAAAAAAATTTGAAGATTAACCTTGAAATTTTTGGTAAGGAACAAATGAAACCTCAAATGTATACAGGGTGTGTATTTTAAGGAAGGATAATATTTTTGTCCTGACGGCGGCTGTAAGCCAGAATGCGCTCCGACCGGTTGGAGTTGGTAGTAGGGCCTTCGACGTTAATAACGCTCCACTCGGCAGTCGCCTGCTGGCTTTGGTTGAGGCAGAATCACGCGTGGCGTAGATGTCTTCAAAAAAGTGTGTGCGAGTTCGAAACGCAACTAAGCACTGAACAGCGTTACGCAATCCAATTTTGAGTGGAAATGAATCAGCAAGCGTAAGGCTGGGAAAGCTTATCACAAGCTCAAATTTTAGATGTCACAAAATATTTAAAGAAGGCCGGGAGAGGGTGACCACGTTGGCCTAGAGGTAGAGTATTCTTCTCGTAATCAAGTGGTCACGGGTTTGAGTCCCGCCTCGATCATGGTTGTTATTGCAACCTCTCTGTGCCGTAAATCTGTAATGTGCTTGTCAAGGGGCAAGGCTCATAGTACGCAGTCCTCATGAATGTCGAAGCTCATGGCTGCTGTATTAAAAAAATGAATCAGCTAGCGTACGGCTAATAAAGCTTATCACAAGCTCAAATTTTAGATTGCACAAAATGTTTAAAGAAGGCTGGGAGAGCGTGAAGGAC
>JAXGGA010020562.1:0-18062 GCA_038373865.1 Uloborus plumipes | reverse complement strand
ATTTCAAAGTTCCATTTCAATTTAATGAAGTGGTAAGCAAATAATAAAATAGAAAACCTCCCTTTTAAGGCAGTTATTTCTTTAAATCAATCAATAGTGTCACAGAACAGCACACTCCCCAGCACGGAGAAAGCAGTTCAGCAATAAATTTATTGATTTGATATGATATCTACATCCGCATCTCATATTAATAAAAAGATAGCTTGCAGTTTTTGATTTTCGAAAATTGCTCTATTACTTTGGTTAAGTTAATCTCGCTATTGTTATGTATTTAACGAACAATAATTACTCAATAGAATAGTTTAATAACATCGTAACTTTATTATACCTACCTCCTGGCTGACGGCTGCCTAAAGCGCCATGTGTTCGACAGTCGCCGTTACGGTTACAGTGCTCCTTCCTTGCTGGAAGTTGTAGTGCATTATTTACATTACATCCCCCTTTTAACATATAAAACAATTTGCATTTTTGTTCAGAAATTTACTTAACAATCCACCAGTTCAATCACATACATAATCATTTAAGTATTGTGGTCTTCTAATCATCCGACTTGTTCGGCTGGTAGTATTGTGTCGGTTTACAGTATCTGATAAAACTCTAGGTGTTGTATACATTCTCTCTGTCATCTCCAATGAGGTTGAGAAGTATTGCAATTTTAATTTCCTCGGACTTTTTGCTCTTCTCCGAAGCTAACAAGAAGTTATTGAATTTCTTTTTCCACTTCGTCCAGGCTTTCTTTTAGATTGCCACTAAAGACCAGGATTCCCGGTGGTCTGAAGGATGTCTCCATCTCCGCGCTCACCTTGCTTCCAGTTTCTATCTTCTTAGCGAAAAGCACAATAGCTCATTATTCCTCGGGTTCGAAGCATTGCAGCTTAACGTTCTGACACCATGTTATGTATTTAACGAACAATAATTACTCAATAGAATAGTTTAATAACATCGTAACTTTATTATATCTACCTCCTGGCTGCCGGCTGCCTAAAGCGCCATGTGTTCGACAGTCGCCGTTACGGTTACAGTGCTCCTTCCTTGATGGAAGTTGTAGTGCATTATTTATATTACAGCTATAGTGTTCTCAATCTTCAAAACAGCAAGTACAGAAAGCCTCTTCTGACACATGCTATTTCTTGGGTATAATTTCAGTGATCTCAAGCATGAAAAGCTTCTCTCACATTGCTGCTGAAACAAGTATTACGAGGCGAATTTGCGTTAATTGTGTTGGTATGGGAATGTATCACAGAGCTCCTTTTCCACAAGAAAATTACATCTTCTTCTTAGCTCCGTTTTTTCTGTGGAAGTTTCTGATAAACTGTCGATGTATTTTTTGTAAATTTTGTGATAAATTTGTGTTTCTCCTTTTAATTTTTCTATGTCAAGATTGTAAGTTTCAGAGACACATGCAGTATTTACATACTTCACATGGTTTTTCCAATTTACATTCCCTATCTTCAATATCAATGCCATATTACTTATTCTTGTTAATTTTCTTAAATTATCAATTCCAATGTGTCCCATTTTTTGGTGCCATTCCAAGATTTTATCTTCTGCAAGAAATGTGTTTTCTTTAATGTTTTCAATCATGCTCACTTCATAAAGTCCACTTTTGTTTTTATGCCCCTCTAAAACTAGATCCATTTTTTGAAATTTTTACAACATCGGAACTTTTCCTCCTTTATCTGTGATAGCACTAACTGACAAGAAATTCTTTGGCAAGTCAGGAACAAGTAGAACATTTTCCAAAGAGCAATTTTTACCTTCAACACTGGTAATACCAATGGATTCTATTTATTATTTTTATCAGCAATACCAATGTCAATATCTTACTGCTTTACTCCATTTAAAATAGAATTTTCATTGACCATATGGCTAGATGCTCCATTTTCCACACCAAAGGTAAATTTACCTTCACTTTCATTGTTGCTATCAGTAAAAAATGTCAATTTATTTACTTTTCATCATTTGATTTTTTGTTTTTGAAAAAACGCCTTTTCAACGTGGTTAGTTTTCTTACAAATTTTGCAAAACATTTTTCCCTCATAATCTCTTGCCAGATGTTTATCACTATTACGTTTAAAACAGTTCTTAACTGAAGTTTTATTTTTGTTTCTAGGACACTCAAAAGCTTTGTGACCTTCTTTCTTACACGAAAAAAAAAAAAATTACTTTTACAGTCGAACCTCCATATATCGAAGTAGCAAATTGTCGAAAAAAAATTCGATATATAGAAATTTCGATATATAGAAAAGACCTCAGTTTTTTGAAAATTACTCCGGAAACATTGAAATTAAAGCAAAATTTCACACATGAAACTCCATTACTAATATATACGCTAATCATATTTGATGAAAGTTAAGAATTAAAAATGAACTAATATGAAAAATTTAATGAATACTTATTGAAAAACAGTCCAAACAAATCCACTTTATCTGCAACACTAAGGCATTTTCTTTTTGACATTGTAAATCGAGAGGGAAAACAAAATCAAATTGAATTGGCACAGCACTAGTTAAAACAATTTTCGCTGAAACTAATCATGGAGAGAGAGGAATCACCATTAAACAAAAGGGGTAGATAGTAACTGGTTTTGCTACATGACAGGTTGCATCCAAAATTCGAAAACGACGGGGGAGGGGATAATCCGTTAATTCCAGAATGGACAAACAACGTGTTTGTCCACTCCAGGGGTCCACACTTTATCTACAGCTGACAGTGGTGTTTGCAGTGACCTTTTCTGACCTTCCCTTTTCTCCTGACTTTCATCTTTCGTGAGGTAAAATGTCTAAAAGCGGAATAAAATCTCCAATTACGCTTCCAAAAAATTTCGATATATGGAGATTTTTTCGATATATAGAAACAGTTTTTCTATGTAATGAACATGTGAATTTGCTAGAAGTTCGATATATGGAAAATTTCGATATATGGAAGTTCGATATATGGAGGTTCGACTGTATTTGTGAAGTGACACATTTTCATGAATTTCATTCTGTTGATTGGCCCTATCTTCTTCAGAAGACAATCTACTTATAAGATTACTCAAAGTTCAGTCAGTTTTAGCGGTAGATTCCCATGCAGAAATAAAGTGACATCAATGGCTATAGTGTTCTTAATCTTCAAAGCAGCGAGTGCAGAAAGGCTCTCTTGACACTTGCTACTTCTAGGGTACAATTTCAGTGATCTCAAGCTTGAAAAGCTTCTCTCGTACAATGCAGTTGAACCGTGTATTATAAGGAGACTTTGCGTTAATAGTGTTAGATATGGGAATACATCACCAAGCTCTTTTTAAATAAGAAAATTACATCTTCTCAGCTTCATTGTTTCTGTACAGTTTTATGTTAAACTGTCGGTGTATTTTTTGCACATTTTCTGATAAATTTGTTTTTCTCCTTTTAATTTTTCTATGTCAAGTCTGTTTCAGAGACTTTTTTAACAGATGCATCATTTATAGTCACTGACGGATTGGACCACACCACATCTTTCAGAGATTGAAATATATCCAACTCATTTTCTTTGAACTTTTTATCAATGGTGTTCAAAGTATCATGCTACAACAAAAATTGTGATCTTTTTCAGCTACCAGCAGAACATGTTTAGCGCGAAGTTCAGCAAACTTTGATTTGCGTATCTTTTGTTTTGGGTGTTTTAACTTGAACTGCTTGTAACTTTCCATAACTGTCATTATTAGTATTTTTTCTTTTTGTACTCTTTCCTTTTTACCACAGGAACTCCGAGTAGTGATAAAATCATTTTTCTCTGGTAATTGTCTTGATATTAGATCACTTTTATAGAAGTTCTTCACTAGATAATTGTTAGGGTCTAATGCAGTTGGTCTGCGAGAAATAGCTATAGTTGGTTTTACATTACATTTTGATGCAAGCTTGTTCATGACAGCTTGCTTTTAGGTAGTTCCTGACTTGTGAAATGAAGGAATTCCTCATTACGAGTTTCGTTATCCAAGTCTGGAGTTTCTGACCAGGTAGTGCTGCCCAATCTGCTCCTAGAGGACAAATAATTTACATGACCCTGCTTTTTGTTGCCACTTGACTGTGCTATGAAATAGTCAAACTTACTGATACCTTCTAAACTGCCTAAGAAATTACCATTTTCCCTAGAGGCAAAAGTTTCCATACCTCCTAAAAAGGAAAGGCCTCTTTGAGACAGGAATTTTATTACCTCAACAATGTTTCGCACAACATTTTTCCAGCACTCTCGCTCACTATTGTTTTACTGTACAAATAGGTGATCTACACATTCAGAAGCAAAGTTGGCAAGGTTTTTTTCACCCCCTGTAAATACCACGGAAAAACCAGTAGTTTCCGTCCTGGGAAATACTTTGTTTTTTGCTCATGGGAAAAACTGATTATTAAAAACATAAAATAAAAAAAACCTTTAAAAATGCCAAAATTGAGTTCTAAGGAAATAGCTTGAAAGATAAAAAAAAAAGAAAAAGGTCTATAAAAAAGATCTATAAAATCGGGAAGTAGAGTATACATTTATATAAATATTTACACCACACAGATTCCCAAACATTTACTGATCGTATTCATATTCTTTGTCTTCCACTTCCACATTGGATTTTAACATTATGTAACAAAATACTGATTTAGAGGCTTTTTGTAAACCCAGTCTATTTCTAATCTTGTTTTGGATGAAAGAAAAATTAGAAAAAATACGTTCCAGAGATGCTGATGATGCAGGACATCCCTGAACATGTTCCATTAATTGGAGAAATTCTGCATCTTATTTCAGTTTTATTTAAATTCTTCCACTAAAATGCAGGCGAAATAGTGTTTGTAATATCTTCATTGAAAAATGTCTTTGGAAAAGGGACATCTTTTGTCTTGAACTGTATTGCATATTGTAAGTACTTTGGATCTAAAGCTCGCAAATATTCACAAGGAGATTCCTCCTGATCTTGGAATAAATTTTCACCTTTATATTTCGAATAACTTAATTTTATTGTGTTCTAAAATATTTATTTAGGAAATCTATTATTATTAAACAATTTTATGAGTAAATTTTATGTTTTTTTCAATGATTCTTATTTAGTTATGTTATTTTCCTGCAGAATAATTTTAAATATAACAGAAATTTGTGATACATCGGTGGCTATATTCCTTATTAGAAATCTTGAAGTATAAACTCTCGTGTGGATTAATCTACTAGCAGAGACACCTGTTAGCTTTATTATATTTGCAAGTTTCTGCACAATATCTATAATTTACTTGTTTCAACTATGAGTTGGCTGTTCCTGGTGAATTTTATGGAATCAACACCTTCTTTATCACCTATCTGGTTTATAATATCATTTTTAATCACTTTTAGTTTGCCCTTAGGAAGGCTGTCTTGCCCTATTGCCTGACCATGGCTGCCTGCGATCTTAAGCGGCTAACCAGACGGGCGAAAAAGAGCGTACAAGCAGAACTTACATTTTCTGCCACATCAGTCATTTGGCGCTGATCTCCTAGGGTTCGGTGAGACTTTTTAAAGGGAAAGGTATAGTAATAACATGCGTGTAAAGACTTGATTTCTAGGAGTAAAACTGTTTCAGTCTTAATGAAAAAAAAACAAACATCAAAATACATAGTGTTGTTATGTGTTCACAGTTTAAAACATTTATAAAGCACATGAAACAATTTAAAGATTGTTTAAAAGTCATAACACATGCAGTCTTCGAAACTACATTTACGTGAAACATTACGTTGACATCTGATTTAGAAGATAGCTTTATATATTCGAGAGACAATCATTTATTTGAAGGATTGCATTTTCCTCACTTCCGGTTTAACCAGAGTTGCAAAAAGGAAAGCTGATTCTTCTAAAATTACATTTATAGAAGCACCGAAGAAAACGTAAAAGTTCAATTAAAATGCAGTTAGATGCAGGCCCGTCCTTCCGAATTGGGGGAGGGGGTCAATTAAAATACAGTTTTGTAAATTAAAATTAAAAAATTAAAATTAATTGACCTCCTCCCCCGGATGGGGGGGAAATTCCGAATTAGGGGAGGGGGGTCAGAGGGGGTCAATTAAAATACAGTTTTGTATTTTAATTGACCCCCCCTCCCCCGGATGGGAGGGAAATTCCGAATTGGGGAGGGAGATCAGAGGGGGTCAATTAAAATACAGTTTTGTATTTTAATTGACCCCCTCCCCCGAATGGGGGGAAATTCGGAATTGGGGGAGGGGGGGTCAGAGGGGGTCAATTAAAATATAGTTTTGTATTTCAAAAACCCCCTATCCAGAATGGGGGGAAATTTCGAATTGGGGGGGGGGTCAGAGGGGGGGTAATTAAAATACAGTTTTGTATTTTAATTGACCCCCACTCCTCCGGATGGGAGGGAAATTCCGAATTGGGGGAGGGGGTCAATTAAAATACAGTTTTGTATTTTAATTGACCCCCTCCCCCGAACAGGGGGGAATTCGGAATTGGGGGAGGGGGGTCAGAGGGGGTCAATTAAAATAGTTTTGTATTTCAAAACCCCCCTCCCCCGAATGGGGGGAATTTCGAATTGGGGGAGGGTGGTCAGAAGGGGGTCAATTAAAATACAGTTTTGTATTTTAATTGACCCCCCTCCCCCGAATGGGGGGAATTCGGAATTGGGGGAGGGGGGTCAGAGGGGGCCAATTAAAATACAGTTTTGTATTTTAATTACCTCCCTCCCCCGAATGGGGGGGAAATTCCGAATTGGGGAGGGGGGTCAGAGGGAGGGTCAATTAAAATACAGTTTTGTATTTTAATTGACCCACCTCCCCCGGATGGGAGGGAAATTCCGAATTGGGGGAGTTTGATCAGAGGGGGGTCAATTAAAATACAGTTTTTGACCTCCTCTCCCGAATGGGGGGAAATTTGGAATTGGGGGAGGGGGGTCAGAGGGGGTCAATTAAAACACAGTTTTGTATTTCAAAAACCCCCCTCCCCAGATTGGGGGGGAAATTTCGAATTGGGAGAGGGGGGTCAGAAGGGGGGTCAATTGAAATACAGTTTTGTATTTTAATTGATCCCCTCCCCCGAATAGGGGGGGGGGGAAATCGGAATTGGGGGAGGTGTGTCAGAGGGGAGTCAATTAAAATACAGTTTTGTATTTTAATTGACTTCCCCTCCCCCAGATGGGAGGGAAATTCCAAATTGGGGGAGGGGGATCAGGGGGGGTCAATTAAAATACAGTTTTGTATTTTAATTGATCCCCTCCCCCGAATGGGGGGGGAATTCGGAATTGGGGGGGGGGTCAGAGAGTGGTCAATTAAAACACATTTTTGTATTTTTTATTGATCCCCTCCCCCGAATTGGGGGGGGGGGGAATTCCGAATTGGGGGAGGGGTCAGAGGGGGGTCAATTAAAATACAGTTTTGTATTTTAATTACCCGCCTCCCCCGAATAAGGGGATTCCGAATTGGGGGAGAGGGTCAGAGGGAGGGTCAATTAAAATACAGTTTTGTATTTTAATTGACCCCACCTCCCACGGATGGGAGGGAAATTCCGAATTGGGGGAGGGGGAACAGCCCCGAATGGGGGGAATTCGGAATTGGGTGAGGGGGGTCAGAGGGGAGTCAATTAAAATACTGTTTTGTATTTTAATTGACCCCTCCCCCGAATGGGGGGTCAATTAAAATACAAAACTGGATTTTAATTGACCCCCCTCTGACCCGCTCCCCCAATTCGAAATCAACCCCCAATTCGGGGGGGGGGCAATTAAAATACAAAACTGTATTTTAATTGACCCCCTCTAACCCCCTCCCCCAATTCGGAATTCCCCCCCCCAATTCGGGGAAGGGGTCAATTAAAATACAAAACTGTGTTTTAATTGACCCCCCCCTCTGATCCCCCTCCCCCAATTCGGAATTTCCCTCCCATCCGGGGGAGGGGGGTCAATTGCAATACAAAACTGTATTTTAATTGACCCCCCTCCCCAATTCGACATTTCCCCCCATTCGGGGGAGGGAGGTAATTGAATTACAAAACTGTATTTTAATTGACCCCCCTCTGACCCCCTCCCCCAATTCCGAATTCCCCCCATTCGGGGGAGGGGTCAATTAAAATACAAAATTGTATTTTAATTGACCCCCTCTGACCCCCCTCCCCCAATTCCGAATTCCCAGCCCCATTCTGGGGAGGGTGGTCAATTAAAATACAAAAGTGTATTTTAATTGACCCCCCTCTGACCCGCTCCCCCAATTCGGAATCAACCCCCAATTCGGGGGGGGCAATTAAAATACAAAACCGTATTTTAATTGACCCCCTTCTGACCCCCTCCCCCAATTCGGAATTCCCCCCCCCAATTCGGGGGAGGGGTCAATTAAAATACAAAACTGTGTTTTAATTGAGCCCCCTCTGACCCCCTCCCCCAATTCGGAATTTCCCTCCCATCCGGGGGAGGGGGGTCAATTACAATACAAAACTGTATTTTAATTGACCCTCCCTCTGACCCCCCTCCCCCAATTCGGAATCCCCCCCATTCGGGGGAGGGGGGTCAATTAAAAAACAAAACTGTGTTTTAATTGACCCCCCTCCCACAATTCGGAATTTCCCTCCCATTCGGGAGAGGGAGGTAATTGAAATACAAAACTGTATTTTAATTGACCCCCCTCTGACCCCCCCTCCCCCAATTCCGAATTCCCCCCATTCTGGGGAGGGGGGGTCAATTAAAATACAAAAATGTATTTTAATTGACCCCCTCTGACCCCCTCCCCCAATTCGGAATTCCCCCCCAATTCGGGGGAGGGGGTCAATTTAAATACAAAACTGTGTTTTAATTGACCCCCCCTCTGACTCCCTCCCCCAATTCGGAATCCCCCCCATTCGGAGGAGGGGGAGTCAATTAAAATAGAAAAGTGTATTTTAATGGACCCCCCTCTGACCCCCTCCTTCAATTCGGAATTAAAATACAAAAAAAGTGCCTGCGAAAAGAATGAAAAATGATTTTCGTCAATACTTTGCAAAAGACACTCTAAAACAACATTCAGAAAAAAAAAAAAAAAAAGAACACATGAAATTAATATATAATCGAGTATCGTGGGATGTGTTTCGATGAATAATGCATGAATAGAAAAATCACTTGAAAGAAATAACGCGGTTTTCACTGAAAAGCAAAGCGAAATCTAGATTGTTAACACAGAAAAACGCTCAAACCAACCCTAGGAGATCAGCGCCACAAGCGGCGACAACGGTAACTTCGCCTTGTACGAAATTTCCTTTGATCTCCGCCGCGTCTGGCTAGCCGTTTAAGATCGCAGGTAGCCATGGCCTGACAAAATACGGGGGAAAGTTGGTGCCATTATTTGCCGCAAATTCAACTTTTTGGCTGATGCTACACTTTCGTAAATAAAAATGTGCCGCATCCTCAATGGCTTCTTTCACCATTTCTTACACCTCCATGGAGCCCATAATAAACTAGAACAACCCACTCACACAGAGCGGACCACTATGTGGTTTCAGAACAGTTAAGAGTAAATAAATATTTGTTTGATCAGGGGAATTAATTTCATTTCTCTTTGAGTTTATCAAGTAAATGTTATGATACTGGAGGAAATATTTTATGGCAGCTAGGAAATGCCTATAAAATGCATTGTAATTTTCAAAACCTAGTTGCAATAAAAATTATTAAATTTCAATTTCTTGGAAGTTTACTGATACATATTGGTTAAATGTTAGATTAAACAACATTAGGGAAAATACAGTGAAGCACCATTTGTACGTCCAAGACATGTTAGTGTATATGCAGTGCTTCATGGTTTTTAAAAAACCTCATCAAAACTAGATTAGTTCAATATTTTAGCTCTTTTGCTCAATAGAATATTAAGTTCAGTCAAAAAACTTATTTTTTAAATATTATGGTTGCATAGATATCTGTAGGTCCAAAAGCCTTCATAAATCAGGACAGCAAGAGAAGCGGCGAAGGCCGTAGCAGATTTAGCGTTACCCAGGGTGCACCACGAGGAGGCCTGCTACACTACACCCCTAAGTTCACCCGATTGCATGCTTTGCAACACCTCTCCAATGACAAGGAAGCATCTTTTTAGCTGTCCCTCTCTTTTTGACATTCATTCCAATGACTACTTTTAGGCCCTCACACCTTCTAAAGCCACTTCATTTTTATACTGGACTGCAAGACGTCTTATGTTTGAAAGAACAATGGCAGGCGTAATTTAAAAAAAAAAGTCTGTAGGTTTTGTTATGTTATGTGTCCCCCCAAAAATATCTCCAAATGTCCCTAAATTATCCTTGGGTTCAGTGACAAGTCCCTAAAGATGTTTTGTTGTGTTGTGTGTCTCTAAATATTTCCACAAATGTTCCAAAGTTATAAATTAAATTGAAATATTCATGACTTGATTAATTATTCATTAATTATTTTTAGAAATATTCACAAGCTCGTCTTGAAGTGTGCGGATGAAAAATAGGTCACTACCCACAAATCCAAGGTAAGTGAAATTTTTATCACATTAGTTTCTTGTTAAAATCAGATTTTTTTTTTTTTTGCATTAAGCTTGAAAGCCATTTTGGTATTCAGTATAACATAGAATTTTAGCAGATGATTTTGGTTCCCCTTAATTCTACCTTTTGAGAGTTAACTGTGCATATTACTTCATATAATTTGTAAATTTTGTTGAATTTAAAACCATTAAACTTTGAGGTTTTAAATTTTACATCAGTGACATGGAAGCTGTTAATATTGCCACGTTGAATAAGAACTATGCAGTAACAGAAAGAGGCTTTATTTTTACCAGACAAGGATCTGCTGTCAAGAACCGAACTGGCTGCTCTCAGCTCAAGAGAGGCTTTTTATATACAACTGAGGATTGTTCTAGAACAATGAAAATTAAATTCAAATGAGATTTACATAAATTTACATACTTACAAATTTTCTACGAACTTTGAGAAAGCATTACAAAATTAAAAGAGGAATTAACAAATGTCCCCACCTGAGGCCAGAACTTGGAACCTCTGTGTTCATAATCCGGTGCCTTAGCCATTCGGGCAACTGGGCGAATGCTTGAAGAAAGATAAACGACAATATTAAAATTAACTTGTAAAGCTGCCTGTTAAATGGTGTACATATGTATTTTTTAACTAAAAAAATATCAAACAGTTAGTTACCACCCCTAAACCAAGGCTAAGGCAGAACTATAAATAATACACTGCTATTTTGGTTATACCATCCAGGGACTGCAGTTTTGTTTTTATTAGAACTCATCAATCTTGAATAGGTAGTAACAGAGCTGGAGGTATAGAAGCTAAGAGAGCCAAACAAGCTGGTAGCTTATGTAAAATTAGAACACCAGCAAGAGACTGCACAATGATACAGTACAACTAATAAATTTAAGGCAGAGCTCGGGTATCAAGCAGGAAGTTACCGCCCCTAAGCCAGTCATGTAGTTGTGGAAAAAAAAAATTTTGTTATCAAAATGTGTATCTCAATAAAATATTTTTTTTTTTCAAATACAATATCTGCAACCAACATGACTCTCATCAATGTTATGGCCTCCGGAAACACTAGAGTCGGAGCTTCCCGAGCGGGGGCCATTTAAATATTGATGAAGTCGTGTGAGTAAGGATACGATTGGGCCGATGACAGATGACTAGGTTTTTATTTGCAGGTTACTTATGTACAAGGGTGATGATGAGGTGACGAATTATACAGATGAGTCTATGAGGAAAACCTAAACCTGGCTAAGGCCAGTACAAGTCATCTCGCACTCTGAAAGAAGAAAACAATTAACTCCCATGTCAACAGGACCGAGAGACCTCCACCCTTTCTCGAACACTTCCAGGGGTCAACTGCCCTCTCCCTTATGCGCTGTTCGCTCCTCTCATCCACCCCTTCCCCACTTTTGGAGAAATGCGTTGCTGACTGTGACATAGCCCCCTTCTTAAGCTTGAAATAATAATATTCTTTAGTAATTGAGACATAAATACAATTAAGTAAAACTGAAATCACATCACATTGAAAAGTTCGAAAGTCTTTTCAACCACTTCTAGGCATGACTGCATATTTTGAGTCCTACTTACACACTATATGCTTTTTGTTCACTTGTTGATACTTTCTTTTGCTTCTAGTTTTGGGATAATATTCTCTCGTTTATGATGGTGGTTTGATACACTGAATCTTTCAACACAGACACGATTTTCCCTTCAACACTAATATCTACTTGTTCCAATGGAACAGTTGCAGGGGCGTTTAAACTTGTTTCAGCTATATTGGGGTGCCCTATGATTATCATCGTGGTTGTTATTTCCTCTTTTTCTGGCTGGTTTCCAGTCTTTCCTGCTACCAGAATTTGGGTTACTCTCTGTTCATTTGCTGCCTGTTCTTGGACTATTATTTCTGTTCTGAGGACAGTCTCATTTTTGGTGAAATTTAGGGGAACAAATAAAGCACTCTTGATTACCGTTTTGTTTATACTCTAAGTTTCAATTGTTTTGTCTTGCTGTTGGATAGTATCTAATTGTAACTTCCTCTTCATTAAACTTATCCCGAGTTTTATTAAGTGCTGTTGCGCTTACGAAATTGTTAATTTCTCAACAACCAACTCATGCAAGAGGAACCATTTCTCTCTTTCTCTTTATTGAATATATTTTTAAATGTCTGAAAGCAATCCCTTTTTTACTTTGTCCGCAACTAGTAATTGTTTTAATCCATCAATATCTCTTAGTTTGCTTGACTTGATGTATAAAATCACAGCCGCCTCTACTTTAAGAGTATACTGGGTGTAAGTTTCATACTCTAACTTCCTCATACTTTTCTAGATTATACTCTATGAGGGTTATCTGGAATTCTCTAAGGACGAGCTGTTGTGATGAGTTCTAGAACATCTCAATCCACGAATGAACGCATTTCTGACATATTCCTTGTGATAATTATCTGTTATTATGTCTATAAAATTGCAATCTTTGCCTAACTGGTTTAGAGACTGCGAAAATTCACCGCACGGTTTTCCATTTTGTTGATTTCGCGTCGACAAACAATGTCCAGAGGATATGCTATTACGTTTCTTTATGAAAATAGGAGTCCAGAGTTGCAATCACTTGCGTGTAAGTTGTACAGTCATTTATTAATAGCAAAACACTTGCCCTGACGTAATTGCACAATAATGGCAGTTGTTTACTTTTTGAATAATTGTGGTACCGGCTAGAAAATTCGCAAAAGCCTTCTTCCAGTGGATCCATTTAGCTATTGCGTTTGCGTGTGTAGAATCTATATCTAACCTTTCTGGTTTCAAGAGCTGCTCCACCATATTTCGATTAGAGATCATTCACGTTCAAGATATTTTATAAGTATTATAATTGTACTAATTTATTACTTAAAAATAAGACAAGAAACTTAGCTTTTAATAATTATAAACTGACTGCATCTTACAATGACCATAGTTTGAATACTAATTTAAATAAAAGTTTAGACTGTTGCCAATGAGAAAAATGAATACAATTGTTGCCAAATTGCAAAGTGATAAATATCACAATGCTCTGTCATAACTTTCAATACTTTCTTCCCCCACTCTAGAACTCAGACACGTGACTTTACTCCTTAAACTGTGCAAAATAATTTTCCCTTTATGTTCCTTAGGTGTATTATCAATTCGAACTATTTCTTCAACCTCATGAAAGAAAAATGGCCAGACTTCTGGCCTTCCCCTTACTTCAGGTAGAACCCCTTTTATAACATTTAAATGGGTAACAAAATTATCCTTACTTACATTTGGCTCAGAGCAATTTCTGACTTCACCCATTTTAATTCTTTCGAGTTCTAAAATATGCTTCCTCTTTGCTTCAAGCCGGTCGTTTTCCTCTTTTCTGACTTGTCATTAATTATTGTTTGCGAAACATCCTTTAACAAATTCCTCGTCATTAGAGTTACTTTTAGTAACTAGCTCTTTGAAGTCTATCATTTTAGCATTTGAAGGCACAGTGATATTTAGCTCCTCCGCTAATAACACAATCTTGCTTCTTCCCTTTCGACAGAAAGGCCATTTTGTTCTTTTGAAAATTATTTTTTTTAACGGCTGAGACTAAAGATGCGTAATACAGAAACCAAATACATAAATATCATCTACATGTATCAATAACTAATAACTTCAAAGTAAAAATGGGTTCACAGCCAAGAAGTATCTACTAACATGATGACTGTTGAAAACATCTACAGCACAATCCCTGGATTCTGCTAGGAACAGCCAAGAACTTCCGTCTCTGCATTCCAGTCAGTACGCACTTTTCAGAACTACATTCCGCACGAAACAGGGACTTTCGATTTTAGTTAGAATCCGCATTGAGTATTATCGGCACTTCATCATGATTTTCTATCACTTTAGTTCTGCATCTCAAATTATCATCACTTCTATTGTCAGCAATCGTTCCAGTTTTCTGTATCATACGATATGCCACTCTTGACACCAGATATGTCAGAGCTTGACGAGTGTGGGCCGTTTAAATATTGATGAAGTTGTGTGAGTTAAGGATACGACTGAGCTGATAACGGATAACAAGTTTTTTATAGTTTTCTTATGTACAAGGTTGATGATGAGGTGACGAATAATACAGATGAGTCTATGAGGAAAACCTAAACCTGGCAAGGGCCAGTACCTGGCAAGAGCAAGTACAAGCCATCTCGCGCTCCGCGAGAAGAAAACAGCAATCTCACGTGTCAACGGGACCGAGAGCACCTATTATGTTCCTGGCACGTTATTTTCGTAACATGCCAGGAACTTAATAGATGCCTGGGTTCTATCTTAAACACTTTGTGCCACACATTTAAAAAGGTTGTTGTCATCCGTCATTAGCACAGCTGCTTTAATATCCGGTACCTTCTCTGATGGCATCGAAAAAAGGTGCAAAACTTTCTGCCGCCGTTCTTTTGGAGAAGAAAATTGCCACAGGTAGTCCTTCATGGTTTTGTCATGAATTAAAACATGGTTAGATAAAACACATATTGGTTGGTTTTATGCGTAGTCCAACATCACACAATCTCGAACATACAAATTTAATAGTTCAATCTGAGCTTCTGTCAAAATTCCCAATAAAAATTCTTCTTCAATTAATGGGTATTGTTCTAACTTTTCACCAACCGGTTTATACACAAGAACCGGATTATATTCGTCTTGCATCATTTTTCTTAGTTATATCCACTGCCATTGCATCCTCCTTATGGACAACACTGCTGACATTATAATCTTGTACAACATTGTAAATGTCTTGCCGGGTAGTTAGTCCTAATCTCTTTGTTGGGTAGAACTGCGCTTGCATTTTGTCCATCACAATGTTAACCGGTGCTCTAGAACTCAGCAAACTGGCTATTTTACTTCGCTCTTCCTTTTGTATGGGAGTTTTCCGGCTTCGCACTTGTGGCCAACATGGGTAGACTGGTATACCACTGTTATTTGAGTTGCCTCATGAACAGTTTCTATCGTTGCCTTAATTGTTGCAGTACAAGTAATGCCAGTTTTTATTATTTCGGAGTATTTAGAATGTCTTTTTTTTCCCCCCAGCTGGATTTTCAAAAGCTTTTGGTTGACCACTTCTGTGACATCTGAAAGGGCCGTGGTGGCCCGATCGGTAAGGCATCGGACTCGTGTCCGAAAGGACCCGGGTTCGATCCCAGCCGATCAAAGATCCACCGTCTTGATTAATGGTGACTGGGAGGCGTTAAAAATGTCGTGGTCACAAAGTCCTCCAAGTGAAACGATACCTCTGGGGGTGCTAGCGCCTATGGTTTGCTCGGCCCTTGGTTCTGGTTCAAAATTAAGAACAGAGCGCTCTTCAGGGCTCTATCCCGGTTAAACCACTAAGCTGGTAGGTACGGGGGACCCTGGAGGGTGAAATGAAATGAAATGAAATGTGACATCTGAAATATTGAGTTTCGGTGTTTTCATTCATTTTAGTGAAGTTTAGAGTGAAAAAAGAAAGTTTTTTCCTCAATTTCCGATTTCCACTTGTCACAATCAGCTTGACAGAAATCTTTTCATGAAAACTCAAGTTTACATCACGGTGTTCATCCATTATGTGTTTATGGAGATCTACAATAGTTCTTGTTTTCACATTGCAAATACCACATGTTTGGGAGCAAGTTGTATTGTCTAGGGAGTGAATTTTTTTTTCATGACGGCGTAAATTGTCTTTCCGAGAAAAAGGGACATCGCAAAGAGAACATGGAAATTTATTCACTCCATCGCCATGGGAAAGATGCATTCGTCTTGACGCACAGTGGTCGATTTCACAAATCTAGCTGGACAAAAATACTTTGGTCTGTCAAACTGGGGTGCAAGTCTATATATGGTCGTTACATTGTCAGTTAACATAAAAATACACAAAATAAAAGTCACTCACTAAATTCTTAGTCACCTTCATCAGAACTATTGTCTGAGGAACTGTTTGTAGTTTGATTGTCTTTTAATAGCAACACAGCTTCCTTTGATAATAGAGTCTTATGCTTCTTAGCGCTATTTCGCAGCTTTGAAATTACAGGGTTGGAAGTTATGAGTAACATATGTACAATGTCTTCTAAATTTTTTTGCTTAGAGCATTTTCATGAGAAATTTTCCCGAAAGTTTTTGAAATCTTTATTTCGCGCCTCTTGCGCTTCTTCGGAGAGCTGTCCTATTGGCAAAATGGCATGTTCAATGATTTTTCTTCCGCGTAGTAATTTATGCACACTAGCCGGCATGTAGTACCAGTCATATAATTGAACATACAACTTTGCAGTATCTAAGGTATAGTTTTCAAATTCTTCTTCATTTATTTCCTGTTCACTTGAAATTGCTTGTAAAATCACTGAGAAACGCTTAATAAGTCTAATATCCAATCCCGTTATGTCAGATGCTAAGGTCGAATTAGCAAGAAACCTGCGAGCAGTATTTCCATCATTTGTTGTTCCAGAAATTGGTTTTGGCATATCTACCAAAAGGCCCATTTCTTTTCTAAATCTGTCTTGAATATTTTTTTTGCGCTTTATTACCGTTTCTTTTTCGTCTTCTTTTCTTACTTGCCATTTTTTCACTTCAAGTTTATACGACAAATGAAGGAGACACTTGAAGCATCTGATCCAATCATGTAGACCAGATAATCCAAACCTGAATTTCGAGGGATCTATTAAATTTTGATTATGTTTCTCAATCATTCATTTCTTTTGGGCAGGCTCCACAAATATAACATTTTTGACGGGATTGTTCATTTAGAATACTACAATTTTTCCCATCAACCATAGTCATTACCTATGATTGCTGTACCAAGAATTCTTTCCCATAAATTTTATTTTTGACGGTCGAAGATTTGCTATTTGCGATTCTACGTTTTCAACTTCCTTAGTGATTAGTGTTGGAGTCTCCTTTTCAAAAATTACTTTTATTGGTCGGCAATATCTAGTTGCAATGGCCGAGGATTTTTCCATATCTCCTTCTCTCCATTTTTTAATTGAAGTGGTACTAGTGATACAGTAAATACAGATGAATCATCCTGACTGTCTTCAATCCTTTCAAACTGCTGTTTATAAGTACTTTGACCGGATGCTCCGTCACATCCCCATTTAAAAATCATATTCATGGATGAAGTATCATTCATCGTTGAAAGTTCCTGGAATTATTCATATTCACTTTGAAAAATCCGCATTATTGTATGATTTATGAGTGATTGAAGATTAATCTCGGCAGAAATATCTGTTATATTTGTATTATCAGGATACTAATTTTTCTTTGCTTCTAATATTTTGTCATAACATGGATAGATATTTGCGTTATGTGTTTTAGCTAATTTGTGAGTTTCAATGTACTGATTTTTTGTAAGTTTTGTACTTACATAGTACGCCAAAGCTTGGTCATTAGTAAGTTTTACCACTTTATTCGCAGCTGTACCTTTAAACGCCTTTTTAATTTTAGTAGCTCTTGCTGGAGACATATTTACTTGCTGTATAAGTTCTGCCGCATCTCGTTTTCCAGCAGAACGGAGACTAGTTTGAGCGGCAAAAATCAAATGCTCCATACTATTGTCTTGTGTAGCAGACGCAACTTTCCTCTTTTTGGTTTTCAAACTAGAATTTTCAAAAGTTACTGTTGGTCGGCCACGAGCTATAAAATTCCTCTGCA
>JAXGGA010020561.1:0-18063 GCA_038373865.1 Uloborus plumipes | reverse complement strand
GAAATAAACATGAGGCTCTGTATCAGTGAAAAAGAGACACATAATGACAAAGATAGCCAGTTTTGCCTCTCCTTCAAAGTTTACTGGATTATAAAAGTGACCCCATATCTAAAAAAGCTTAAAGCCGTATTGGGTCCATATCCGACCAAGAGCATAGGATTTTAATTTGGCACGCTGTTTTTAGTTTAAAACATTTGATTATTGCCTAGTATTTACATGCAAAGCTCTTCGCACTTTAAATCGTGGAGAGGGGCGGCATTTTGCATTTTTGTTCGGGCAGCCAAAACTGCTATGACCGCTCCTGATTACAAGGAGATTCAAGAGCGAAGGAAAAAATGCCGGTGGTCAAAGATGCTCAATATACATTTAATGACACGAATGAAATTTTCGAGGCTGCAGAATGGATTCTTGATCTGCAATAGTTTCACCAACGGGTGATGAAAATTTTTTTTAAAAGTTAACTCTTCAAAGAAATTAAGAAACCAGATTATACAAAATGCGGTCTGGTTGCACAAATGAAGATTCTTAAATTGTTTTTGTTACATTACTTGAACATGATTTGGGAAAAAATCTTTAAAAGCATCATCGAATTATTTATCAAACTCCTTGCCAAAGAATGATATTTTTTCTCTGCTGGTGACCCTGTAGCGTTCACTGTAATAGCAAACTACGAATTAGAGCTCTGAATGTTTTGTGAACCAGGAGAAAAGGAGAGCATGGCAAGTTGATCCTTCATTGAAATGTGCTATAGCTGTCCAAGGGAAAAATAGTCGTAAGATTTTGGAATTTTAGGGAGTGTGTTTTTTTAAATGTCAGAAAGGAAAGCAAGGAGGACTTGCTACTTAGGAACAAAGAATAGAAATTGAATTTAGCTATGTCATCTCTTATTATCCGGCGTTACAAAAAAAGTTTCCTAAACCAGTATAGGCCGTCTGCATTCTTTTATGATGAAACTTCAGTTTCTTTCTCTCTACGTTGGTGAAAAAAGAATAACGCATTAAATTTAATACTGAAAGTATCAACCCAAATTTAAAAATTTTCCAATGACATATGGAGAAATTTGCACATCTATTTTAAGTATTCATTCAGTGTTAGGTTTGATAATTTTCAGGGTGCTAAAAAAAATTCTGTTTTTTTCAAATTCTTTATCTATTTCTCTGCAAGACACTACTTTGACATTTGACACCCTGAGGTCCCCCGCACTTCAAGACACTACTTGTTACCCTTCTGAAATTCAATCAGAATTACTGATCTGTTGCATGGATAATCAAATATAAGAGCTTACTTCAACAGAAAGTCATCCACATTATATAGAAATTTGGACATTTGTACTAACAATTTCTTTTTCACATTTACACAGCCGTCTGATGCTGTAGTTGATTTGGTTCAAAACGCGCTTCTAAACAAATATTTTTATTATAAATGCAGACAAATCAAAATACCGTTGAATATTAATTGATAGCACTTAAAACACTTAAACTTCTTAGGATTCTCAAGAACTAATCCTGAAATTAAAGACTTGGTAAAAAAAGATACAGACTCATAAACCACATTAAGTACAGACTGTTTAATTTTTAGAATAGAATGCTTGATGTTATTTGTTTCTTTTTTAAGCACAAGTCAACTGACAGAACCGATAAAAGTATTTATTAACGATAACTCTTAAGTTCGGACTTGTTTTATCTTTAGTATCATTTAGATTTCAATTGCTCATATTTACAAGAAAAGAGAAAAAAATGTTTCATTGGAGTAAGAATTACATAGTCAGCCAACCTAAAATCTATTTGTAACTTTTTAAAAGTTTTCAGTTTGTTGGAAAAAATACAATGTGGCACGTTGAGTTTTTTCTCTCCAGATAGTGGCACTCTCCCTAAAAAGGTTGGCCGCCCCTGGTTTAGTACAACATGGGTACTTATCTAAACACATAATAAAAGTGCGTGGTATTTTTATATTGGGTATTGTGTTGAATAGTACATTTATACAGAGGTAGCCCGTGCAACGCCGGGCCACGCAGCTAGTTGTAGATAAATTTATTCTTGGTTTCTAGTTCAAAAAATGCTTTCAGATTTAAAAATTATTAAAAAATATTTTTAAAACATTTTCCCCTCCAAAATTTTTGCCGACTATGAATATTCGACAAAGTCAATCACAGACTGATCACTGCCGATTGGTCGGTGCATCCCTGGTCTGTACCTTTTGGTCCTTCTGGGAAATTACGAAATAACCGTCCTGATGAAAGCACAACATGTAATTTCATTGGAAAATGATGCGATTATTTGACCTTCTTTAAGTAATTATGCAAAGAATTCAAAATAGATGGCGCCACGTAGGAGACTAAAATTTTTCCTACGGAAAGTGGTAGAAATATTTATTTTGATTACTGGAGATGGGAAAACGAAAAAGCTTGATGTCGTTTCTGACGAAGTCAAATCACATTTTATAAAATCAAGATTGAGTGAGGAATCTACAAAAAAAAAAAAAAAAAAAAAACCTGCACAAATGCTTTTACTTTTTATTAAACTCCAACTCAAAGGCATAGGGAAAGTTATGGTCTCACTGGACCCTTGAACGTTGAATGAAAGCTCAAAACTAGATTTCTGATTCAGATTCATAGATGATTTTTTGATTTTTGACAAAAATATGGAAAACGAATCTAATATTATTTGTCCACATACTTTGCAATTAAATAAAGCTAAAGAAGATAATAAGTTCACTAATTTTCTCGACATTTTAATCACAATTGTAAATCAAAGCATCGCTCTGGATATTTATGACAAAAGGGAAAATTTTAACTTCTTTACAAGAAGGATGCCGCATTCGTTTACCAATTTACATGAAAAAGTTTTCATCAATATTATTACAGGACAGTTTTCGAGATTTTCTAGAATTTGTAATAACCCTATTGATTTTGATAAGCAGGTTTTCAAATTGCTGCTATTTTATTCTGGGAGAAAAAGATCCTTCAGAATTTATTTTTCACTATGCTAATCTCTCTAAGAATTGTGTCTGTTTTCTTTTCTTTGTAGCTAAGAGCAGGGAGGTGATTATTTAATTTGGCAGCTTATCATTCAAAATTATTTAATTTTAGTTTCAATTTTATAGTTAAAGTAAAACAATATTTCATATTTACTGATTCAAAAGCATCAAATTTTACGTATTTATTACTTTAGCATAATAATTCAGCTGATTTATTTCTAACCAACCTCTTTTAAAACCTGCAAAGTTAACACTTTGGCCGCTGCTCCTTCTCAATGATGATTAAGCAGAACATTACCCATGTTTCTTCTTTTTATATGCTTCAATTACTTTTCAAATTGTCAATCGTTTCTCATAATTTTCAAAAGTTTTCAAAATTTCAAATGTTTTTCAAAATTGCAAATGTTTATGCCCTGTTAATTTTGTTTATTCCAATTCGCACATTTTCAACACAAAGGGAGCTAATTTATTTTATTTCCAAGCATAACATGCAATTAATATTCAGCTGCAATAACAGCGTTTGTTAATTTGTAGAATTTTAATTTTCCATCTTGCATACATATATATACCAGTGGCGACGCTAGCTATGGGGCAGGAGGGGGGGGGGGGGCAATTGCCCTCCTGTCGGAAACGTCTTGCCCCTCATCGGGGAAAATTTCTAACTTAGTCGGGAAAATTTTTCCGACGATAAAATTTTCCGACAGAAATCTAAGTGCCGAAATCTTTTCTGATTCCGACAGATCAGTAAAATTATCGCAATAAAATCATTCAATTGAAAAAACTTTATTTTTTCTTAAGATGTTCTCATTAGTCTGACGAAGTACGCAATTCCAGACTAATTTCGAACACGAGAACCTCCAGGACTAATCGAGTTGCTGCCGTCGTATTTCTTTTGAATGAACGTAAGTTCTGCTGAAACAGTCTTCGATTTAAGATCTCCCTAACATTCTAAAAGCATTAAAATTTTTGCTTTTGGGACAATTTTAAATAATTCCTGGGAGACAGTCTCTGTACCACAACCCTTACCCTATCGTCGTCAAAGGCGCCCAATAATTGCGTTTTTAGAAGTTAATCTTAAGAATATTTCGGAGAAGAGTCCCGAACCACACGATGCCCCTGTACTTTTTTTTTTAAATAAAAGCCACTTTATTTCTCAAAAATAGAAACTGTAAACAAGAGGTTCTGATTAAAAATTGCATCACACGTGGTCCCTCTCCAATTAAGAAATCTGCAATAAAACTCAGCTACTTAATCAAAAATTGCCAACAAATGGGATTTTCATACTTAAAACTAATATATATATATATATATATATATATATATATATATATATCCAGTGTAGTGCACCATTGTCCCTATGCATAATTAAAAATTGTCTAAAATAGCGTTTTTAGGACTTGAATTTCAAAAAAGTCACGAGGAGAGTCTCTCTGAGCAATATCCTCCGTCATCCACGATAATTTCCTGAAAACAATTCTTTATTTTGGGGTTTACGAAAAATTTTCAGGGGAGTGCTCCTACCCCAATCATTCAAACTCGTTTAAAATACTATTTTTAAACCTCAATTTCGAATTTTTCGCAGGAGAGTCACCGAAACCAAACTTTTTTTCTAACGCTATCAAATATGCTTATACAGTCGACGCTCGTTATAACGACCACACGTTATAAAGACCATCCTAATATAACGACCGATGAGAAAACCCCCAACTGTATCCCAATATACTCTATGTTCTACCTTTTATAGTGACCACTCCTTATAAAGACCGTTTTCTGTAGGACGGAGACGGTCGTTATATCGAGCGTCGATTATAGTAGCTATTTTTTTTACTTCAACTTCAAAAATTTTACGATGGAGAGTCCCGAACCCCATCCTTTCAATTAAAATTAACTGCATATTATAAGAAACTTAGTTTTCGTGAGTAAAGTTTTAAATTATACCTGTGCCCCCCTGTCGGGCAAGCTTGCCCCCCTGTTGGGCATTTCCTAGCGCCACCTCTGATATGTACATAGATACATTTAATATAAACGATGGATGATCAACCAATTTCAAGGTGGCACGGTGGAACAAAAATAAGGAATAGATTATTTTTCAGAATTTGCATACGTTTTTCTATTTATTTTATTTTATTTTATTATTTTTTTTAAATCTCAAAGCTACACGGGTCATAGTTTGTGCTGCCATCTAGTAATTAGCTTTTAAAAATGAATAGCTTCTTTATTCGTCTCCAGATGGCAGCATGAGTCTTAAGATATTGAAATCTCAGTTTCGTCGTGCTGACTTTATAAATTTTTTTAGAACTCTATCAACAAAGGAAAAATTGCTACTATTATCGATCTGGTTTGGTTATTTACAGCACTTTCTTTAATAAGAGCTACATTATTTTTATAACCTTTAATTAATAGCACCTCAAAACCGAGTCAAAATTTTTAGCGGAGAGAAAGAACCTCACTCTCCACTCTCTCTTTCCTAATACCTACAACAAAGATTTGCTCAAAAATCGGTTTTTATTTATGTTTTTCAGAGGATCTATATTTTTCTAAATTTCCCCCGTAGGCGCCAATGTTAAGTTTTTCTTTTTTACTGTTCAAAATTGAATTCTTTCTTTCTTTCCTTTTTTTGTGGTCTGGCCTTAACTTGAATAATACTTCATTAAACTGCACAAGTGTTGTATCATTTTAAAGATTTTTTTCTCCCCAATCGGGGAAACCGACAAAAAAAATCACACAACAAAATTCACATTCACAAAAAATTCACTCAATCAGAGTGTATTTTGGAAAAATTACACTTACAAAAGTAAAATTTTCAGTGAAACAGTTCTTACGATTACAAACTTCCGCTTGTGTTAGAAGGCAGGCCTGGAATGCAACCTTGAATGGAAAATAACACTAAAAAATATTGCTAAACTGAAACATTATCAATTCTTTTTTCTTCCTTTTTTTTACATTTAATAGTTTGCGCAATCTTTTATTATGTAAGGTCTCAATGGTTTACACACAAAAGTGCTTACATCTTAATCGGCTAATTTTTAATTTTTTAGTACCTACTGCATTGGCATTTTTTGACCTTTTAGTTGACTTAAAATCTGACGAAATTAAAATAATTAAATTATAATTTAAAAAAACGAAAAAATACGCTTTTAGATTTAATCAAACTAAGTACAACAGAATTCTAAAGTCGCTCTGTGAAATGTTTAAAATTCACGTTCTTTACAAATATAAAAGTAATATGCTTGATACTATCATTAAAACTAAAGGTTTAACTATATTTTTATGATACTCTTACTCCCCTCTGATTTTCAAAACTATTGAATATCCACTAAGTTTACATGCACTTTATAATAAATCAACATGTGATGTAGTTTAGCCTTTAGTACTGATAATAGTAGTAAATACATTACTTTTATGTTTGTAAAGAACGTGAATTTTATCTTTTATTCAGAGTTACATACATACAAACAAACATACCCACATGTGAAAATAATAAAAGCGTACTAGAAATAATTTAATTATAGTTTAAACAAACTAAAAAATACGCTTTTAGAGAGTTTTTCCTTACTATAATATAAATGTAATATGCTTAATACTCTATCATTAATACTAAAAGTTAAACTATATTTCATGATACTCTAACTCATTTCCCTCTGATTTTCAAAACTATTAAATATTCGCTAAGTTTACATGCCCTTATAATACTTCAACATGTTACATAGTTTAGCCTTTAGTATTAATAATAGTCTTAAATATATTACTTTTATATTTGTAACGAACGTAAATTTTATCTTTTATTCGGAGTTACATGCATACAAACAAACCCACATGTGAAACTAATAAATGTGTTTTAAAAACATGAAATTTTAAGACATGACGGGAAATTGATCACACACTTTCACTATCTGCGTGTGCAGGACATGTATTTGCAAATCTTGTGAGAAATGTCTGCCATTACACACTGAAACTAGCTAAATTTGGCGACTTCTCTCAAAATTTTGGAAAATTTTAAAACCTTACACTTTTTTCAACGCAGTCACGAGGGTAAATAATTTATGCGTCCAGAAACATGTTTTGAAATGCTCTTTTGATTGCTACTTTTTTGAAGTATTTTCCTTACTGCACTATTGTATGGTTTCCTGTTAAGAAGTGCGAAAACTTATGTTACAAAAACATATTACTTCTTCACAAAGCAAAAATAAAGAAAAAAAAAACGAAAATTATTTCTTTTGCTTTATTTTTCACATTGTTGTTGTTTCCGATGTTACGCAATGTTCGTCTTGCTGCTGAGTTATTTTGTTTATTTTTTAATTTTTTTTTTGTTGCAGTATCGTAAGGTCCCCTGTAGGTGTGGAGTCTTATTTTGTGCAATTCCGAGTAAAATTCATTTATATGCATAGTATCCATATTAAAGTGTATTATTTCTCTACGATCTACATCATCTAGGGAAACATTGCCTGTGTCTTATTTCAAATTACCAGAAGAGCAATGTATACAAAAATAAGTTTCAATATTATTTTTTGCGCGCTAGTCTCCTTTTACATCTGTATTCTATTGCTCAAGCATCTCTATCACCACAATGTGAGGGGAGGGGCATATCTTAGGCACATTAAAACGACCTCAAAAACGTGTTCATTTCATTGCACACATTCTAATAATCTTTAAAATAAAACTCAACGAAAACGCAAATGAATAACAGGACGAACTGTTTACGATGAAGAAAAAAAAAAAAGAAAATTTTGTGAAGACGATTGTTCGCCAATTTTCTAAAATAAAAGTATCAAACAGTCTCCCTTCTCCGCTTAATTCTCCACACACTCGTATAACAACACTAAACACCAGATCCGAAACCGAGTGTAGTTTTTTCCTCTATTTTCGTGTTCAATCGAAAAGAACGCAGCGTAGGGAATAGTAATTAATCTATTCACTAATTAGGAAATGAAAACTCCGAGTTCAGGAAGTAGGGGATTAGATGGAAAAGCTTTTTTGCTCAAAATTCGCTTTTTGCCAAGAGCCCTATTTCCTTTTATGGCCGGTAGCAGGGAAATTTACCGTGGCAAAATTACCGAATTGTTTATTGTTGTTATATCCTGAAAACACTGTTTGTCACATTCGCTTGACGATGAATAATTAATTCACAAAAAAGTAGTGACATCTGGCATGGTAGTGTCGTTCATGGAAATGCTAAGAATTTTATTTAGCATACAAGCTTTGCGTTTATTGGAGAGGAAATTTTTTTTTAAATAATACACAAAAAGGATATAGCAAAATGAATACATAAATTAATGATATTAACTTTAAAATAATGGAAACAAATACAAGGAACATTGTTAGATATCAGAATGTATATTGAGAATTAGGTTTGTTCATTGGGCTCCAAACTCTTGAAAAGGTTATGCACTGTAAAAAATGAATGTTGTTTTTACGGTATAATACAGCTAATTTTATTGTAATAAACTGTAAAAATTGCTACTTTTACAGTAATAAACTGTATAATCGCTAAAGCAGCAGTTTATTACAGCGCATTTTACAATTGTAACCTGGAACCTCTGCTGCCACTATTATATTGTTTTTACAGTATAATACAGCAAAATTTTACGGCAACAAACTTTAAAATTGCTAACTTTACAGTAAGAAACTGAAAAATTGTTAGTTTTAGTTTGTTATTGTGCATTTTACAGTTTTAAATTGGAGCCTCGGCTGGCAGTATTTTACTGTAAAAACAACAGTGCATTTTCTGCAGTATGGAAACTTCCTGCAATTCGAACTACTAATAACTCGAAGCTTTTTGCCGATCTCTTGGGACATGAAGTTATCGAGACTTTGTTGTATATTTATTTCCAACCGAAGAGAAAGTAAACAAGTCAACACAGAGTCAAGTGACGATCTTATGACGTAAAAGTACCGTCTTTGTTATCAACCCTTTGATTGTTACTTCTCAAAAAAGGACGTAAATTCTGTAAAACTTATTTCTCTGCCTGCACAGTGTTAGTGCTGGGAAAACATCCTGACCTTGATGTACAGTAGGGTGGAGCGAAAAAACTTTTTTTTTAAATTTTTTTAAGCTTGCATGCGGAAAACGTGCCTTTTGTATACAGAAACAATTCTGCAAAATCACAATACTTTCTGGTAATTTTTTGATCTCCCTTCGCCTCACTGAAAAATCGACATTTTGAGATTTTATGCCAAAATACTGCATTAAAAGACTTTGTACGGTACTTTGATTGTCCTAAAGTTTTTTTTTCACCTTTTGCATCGATAGGAACTAAAATTGACATTTTTAATGCTTCGCTTTAATTTCGATGGATAGCATTAGTAGTTATGTGAAAAATAATAGGTTTTTATCCCGTCTGTTATCATTAGTTTTGCAGCAGCCCCTCTGTATGTGTAGTAGATATTTAAAGGTTAGTTTCTTTTTATATTGATGGGTTTTCATTTACGACTTTGTAACTAGATTAAGTCTGAATTCAACAAGGCTTATTACGTAATTGCTAATATTAGATAATACTATTGTTATTATATTACAATACGAAATTACGAAACCATAACTATTTCGGTTTTCTGTTACATTGGAATCGAATTATTTTTAAGCTGAAAATCAATTTCAGTTGTATATTTTTTTCAAAGAGATATTTTTATCATATGAATAATAATATTATTTTTGATATGAAAAATAATATTTAATATATTTTTATTATTTACTAGCTTAATACCCGGCGTTGCCCGAGTGCTTATTAATACAACATAGCATTCAGGGAAAATAAGTTTGAAAGAGTTCTATTCATATGGGTATAAAATAATTTGCATCAATCAGTCTCTTAGGTACAAACTTTGAAAAAAAACTAAAATATTACAGAAAGTTAAACGTTTACAGAAAAATAGTCTTATCAAAAGGTGAAAATTAAAGAGAAATGTTGTCTGTGCTTTGCCGCGTCCACTGGCATGAAATATATGCACATGGAAGTGAAAAAATTGCATCAAATTCACCCGCCAAATTCAAAATATTAACTTTTCTCTATTAACTGTTCCCACCTACAAAGAAAAATTATTATAACTCAATCTAATAAATCTGTCTGAAATAAATCTGTTTCTCGTTCTGAAGGCTTATCTCCATTACAGACGCAACTGTTGTCGCATTGCAAATTTGAAATTTAGAGCCGCTATATAGACAGGCCGACGCATCAAGATTAAGTTTCACCACTTTGGATTCAATTCCTTAACTTTTACTTTCAAATTTTCATTGTTGCGGAGTAGGGTTACCAGAAAAAAGTTTTGGCACATTGCTAAGCTTTGCCAAATCCACGTGTCGCTAATATTTGCTCACAGTGAAAAATTACCAAAACGCGATTACTGGCCGGAAAAGACAACCACTCAAACACAATAACACGCGCTGGATCCAAAGTGGTGAAACTTAATCTTGATGCGCCGGCTCGTATATATAGGGGCCTTAGAAATTCAAATCCGTGGTTCTTTTTATAAAGTCCACATGAATTATGATTGTTTTTTACTTATTTCAATGCTAAAAGGAAATAGGTGAGCCTTAAATTGAAAATTCATTACTTTAATCGTAATCATTGTTGGAAAATACTAATATTTAAAAATCTTAAATTTCATCAATTTGAATACTAAAAGGCCTATCTCGATTACAATATAAATAGGCTAGATTCCTATAAATGGGTCATTTTTTGACAAAAAATTTAAATTTGAGCTTTTTAGATTTTTTAAAATTTCAAGACCCCGCCTATGAGAATTCTAGGGCATCAAGGAACCTCTGTGTCAAGTTTGATGAAAATCTGACGCAAACTGTGGATTTGTATAGAGAACAAGTATATATATATACATACACTCATTTTTATAGATACTAGCTGCGTGGCCCGGCGTTGCACGGGCTGTAATGTAGTGAAGGCAGTTTGAGAAAACTACTCGCCACCAAGGCGGCTCGCCTTTAAAGTAATGAGAAAAGTTTAAACAGTTTACTCGCCGTCAAGGCGGCTCGCCTTTACAGTAGCGAGGAAAGTTTCAATAAACTACTCGCCGCCAAGGCGGCTCGCCTTTACAGTACCAAGGAAAAGTTTAGTAAACTACTCCCCGCTAAAGCGGCTCGCTAAAAAGCTTTCCTGCATCAAAGAATCAATCGAATTATTTGCACATGCTTCCTCAAAAATAAAGACGATGTCAAGTAGCGCATACTTAGCACTCTCCCTAAATAACAAATAAAATTCCTTTCCAAAAACAATTATATCCAAACCGCTTTCTTCCTGTAAAATTAATTTCAAAATTCTAAACGAAAAAGTTCTTTTAATATTTGGATCGCAGCCAAAAAAAGTCCCTTCTAAAAACAGCAATTGCAATTTTATTTAAAAACACATTTTCAAAATGGTACCAGAGAAAAAATGTCATTAATAATTAGAATAAAAACAATTGTTAGAACTGTGTTATAACACGTATTCAAAATGACAATGGAAAAAAATAACTCTTTCATTTTAAAAAGTTCAATTTAATTAACGTTTTAATTTAAAATCGCAACGGAAAGAAATAAATATCTTGGAATTTTAAATAGTTCAATAATTTAATTAACGTTTTAATTCAAAATGGCAACGGTAGGAAATAAATATCTTGGAATTTTAAACAGTTCAATAATTTAATTAACGTTTTTATTCAAATGGCAACGGTAAGAAATAAATGTCTTGGACGTTTAATCATTTATTAGGCTTAATCGCTTTAAACTTGACTACTTATTAATTGATATCTTCGCTAATTAAAATCGTATAATTATATAAATTGAAACTAATGAAGCCTGAAAAATTACCTATCTATCGGTACCTGGTTCGACTTTCAGTTCATTGGCGTTCAGGAGAAATAAGCGTGACATAGAAAGATAGAAAGATAGTTAGATACTCAGTTTTTAATATAAGTAGACTAGCTGCCAGGGCAGCTAGATTAGCTTCCTGCGGCATGCTGATGCATAACGTCCCCCCTCTCTAACTTTTACCTCATTCTGAATTTATATTATTTGATATAATTTAATGTTCATTCGATTTCAAGACATACCACGCACGTGGCCCGGCGTTGCACGGGCACTTCTTGCCCTGAAAGTAGTGAGAAAAAAATTTAAAGAAACTACTCCCCGCCAAGGCGGCTCGCTTACAGGCGCTTCACGCCTTTACTTTTTTCCTATATAAAAAAATCATTCGAATTATTGAGATGCTTCACGTCTTCAAGATGGTGAGGAAAGTTTCAGTAAGTTCAGGTCGCTCAAAGAAAAAAAGCAGACATAGATACTCAGTTTTTAATATAAGTAGATGGCTCTTCAACAAATAAATGTTTCAAAATATTACCAGTAGCTAGCGATAAAAATTCTACGTAAGTGGTCCGCTTATGAGTTTCGTGTTTGATTTAGTTAAGCCTTCATTCAAAATTCTCATTATCATCGTTATCACCGTTTCATAGCAACGACGGTTTGCAAGAATGGATTTCATATTTAATCATTTATTAGGCTTAATCGCTTTAAATTTGACTACTTATTAATTGATATCTTCGCTAATTAAAATCGTATAATTATATCAATTGAAACTAAAGAAGCTTGAAAAATTACCTATCTATCGGTACCTGGTTCGACTTTCAGTTCATTGGCGTTCAGGAGAAAGAAGCGTGACATAGAAAGATAATAAGATAGTTAGAAAGATAGTTAGAAAGAAAGATAGTGAGAAAGATACTCAGTTTTTAATATAAGTAGATAGATGAAAAAATAAGCATTACATTTGTCGTATAAATCAAATTGATGGCAGTCACAAGAGGCGAAGTATCATGCGTGATATTTGGCTCCCCAAGAAACTTTCCGTCCAATACTTTCTCAACTTCCACAACAAATAGAATGCGATCCTGAAGGTTTGCAAAGGGAAAAAAGATAATATCAACTATCGACGCGGAGACTGACTGACTTGCGTAACAAAGCCAAGAGCCTATTTGATCTCAACAAATGTAAGTGCTTCGACATGACTTCAAACTGCAAATGCCCTAAAGAATTTAAAGTTCCGGTAAGGGAAGGCATTTTTCTGCATGATCAAAGAGGACAGAGAAATATCATAATCAGTGGTATAAATAAGGGGCAGTCGGCGAAATTAAGGAGAAAAATAAAAAGAGAGGAAGCCATTCTCAGTCGAGTAAATAAGCTAAGTATCATATAGAGGAAAAATACATCCAATTTTGCCAATACTGACACTATCGAGGAGGAATTTCAATTGTTGTGTAGTGTGACGGATGACGGGTACATACCTGATGAAAATCTAATTGAGACTAAGGCAAAGAAACTATAAAACGCAAGAAAAGGACAGTCTCTCTACCTTCACTTGATAATGCTTGTGATCAGATCAGAGTCTCGAATAGATCAGCTGCTGCATTGGCAGCATCAGTTTTGCACAATGTTGGTCCCCTGTCGAAGTAAGACCCATAGAGAAAGAAGAAAAACTCGTAGGAAACTCGAACAAAATGATAATCAGATCAATCAGGCTCATCGTGACATAGAGGGAATATGTTTTGATGGTCGAAAATAGCAAACTTGCACACAGGTAGTCGACAGCGACAGCAAGTACCACAGAAAACTCCTGACAGAAGAACATATAAGCAACATCGCAGACACAGCCAGGTTCATCTTACTTCAGCCACATTACTCCGACATCAAGCTTCAGCAAAGACATTGCTGAGGATTGCCTCTCTAGTTTCATAGAGCAAAATGTACAAATGGAGAGTATTAAAGTTATAGGGTGCGATGGCACGAATGTGAACACAGGTTGTAGAGCAGGTGTTATACGACGACTGGGGGAAACATTAAAGCGTCCTCTGCAGTGCCTGTTATGTCTGCTCCCCGCTAATGAGCTGCTTCTGCGCCATCTTTTCCATGAATTGGATGGCACGACTACAGGACCACGGGGACTTTCTGAAGATATCGGAAAGCGGCTTGCTACGTGCACCAATCAGTCTGTTACTTCCTTTGAACCCATACAGTTCATAGAGGAGTTGTGCCCAATCTGTTCATAGAGGAGTTGTGCCCAAAGAAGTTAGGCACAGATCAACGCTATCTACCGAAAATGTGCAAAAGCATTAGCAAAGGTGAATGTAACTTTACTTTAGCAAATAGAAACCCTGGTAGCCTAAATCACTCACGATGGATCACTACAGGCAATAGAGTTCTTAGATTATATATTATTGAATTGGAACCGTTGGAAAATTTGAAAACTTGAAATTTCCAAATCACACTCAAGGCATGGTAAGATATCCTAAGCTACTGACAGAGGCGGCGAAAGCTGTTTGTGGGCACACAGCACGAGATGGGTTCGTTCGTACTAGAATTGCTTCGCGAGAGCTAATGCCAAAGTTTGAGACAAAACGTGAATTTTTGCATTTCACTTTGTAAATATTGCGACGTTTTATTGAATTTTTGCATTTGTGATACATCATTTTATTTAGTATTTTAATAGTTTACTGCATTAATAATTATGTTTGTGATATTTTGTTGTGCTTGAAGGTGGCTAAACTGAAAAATAGTTTGCCTGATGTACAGTCATTTTTTGCATAATATCACTAAATATTGCAAAATAAAAGGTCGCGAAGGGAGATCAAAAAAAATTTCAAATCTCTTCAAACTTTCACACTTTGTTTTAGTGACCAAATGGCACATTTTGACACATCAAGCTATTTGAAATTCAAAAAAAAGTTTTTTTCGGTCATTTTTGCTCCACCCTAATGTACAGGGTGTTTCATATTGAATGGGACAAAAAGAAAACACGATTGTGAACGTTGTAATTAATGTATTTATAAAATTCAAATTTATCTCAAAACTTATGCTCAATATGTGCCTCTCCGGCGACACGACAAATGTCTGCACAGTAATCAAGCTCCTGCCACATTCATGATAGCATACCCCCCCCCCCCCTGTGATGGAGTTTAACACTGCAGTTATCTGCAGTTATCCACTGCTTCAGTTCCTCTATATCCCGAGGAAGTGGAGGTACAAACACCTTGTCTTTAACGAAACCCCAGAGAAAAAAAATCATAGGGCGTTATAAAAAAGGCAAAATAAATTTGTTTCGGCTGAATAAATCTATTACGGCAGTCACACTGCGCTATTCTTTTTGTCCTATTCAATATAAAACATCCTGTATTATAAAACCTACAGAGGCGATTATAGAGCCCAATGAAATCCTTAAACTATTCGGACTTAATAAAACCGTCTTTTAAAATTCCACGGAGTCTAGTTAAATCTTGCCCTGTGGTCCTTTAAATATCTATTTTATTTGTTTATAAATAGTGTAATTCAGGCTTAAGCGCAGTGACGCAGTGGTTATTATGTTTCATAATTTGACCCATACAGTGCTCTCGTGGGCACTTTTTGGAGACCTTGAAGTAGAAAGAAGTAACTGAAATAGCGTTTTGTCAGTTTCTTCGATTTCTACCGATAGGTACGATTTTAAACGAAGTCTAAAGGAAAGTGACTTTTTTTTTTGCATATGATTTGATTTAGTAGTTTTAAGAACTATAATATAAACAATGATCGTTCAGTTGTTTTGTTGACTTATCTGACTATGCGTTAACATAATAAGAAATACTGTTAACATTTATTGCATTCCTATTTTCTTGATGTTGGAAGATTGAGGGGTGGAGCGATTAACTTTGGCAAAAATGATATTTGTCTTAATTGATTGTAGGTTATTTGCTCCACTAATGACCGTGCCAGCGCCTCCTAAACACTAAATGCCTACTATATTTACTTTGCTACCGTCGACATTGGTTCCACTTTAAGCGATCCGATAATGCCGTTGTTATGGTGATAAATCCAAAGAGTATTCGACTTAAATTTTTGATTTTTTAATATTTAAATTTAAATTTAGAAATGAACCAATCGTTAATTTCTTTTTTTCGAAGAACTCCGGTAGATGGCAGTGCATTGTGAACCAAGCACGAAATTTTGCTCTGTGCTAAAAACCAGAAAGCAGCAGGCATTTAGTATTTAGGAGGCGTTGGACTGGGCAGGGCGACATGCTTCACATTAAATATTATTTTTTGCGTTGAAATAAATCAAATATTCAATTTTATTTACAGTATTTTGGCAAAAAAACTCAAAACTAGCGATTGCTAAGGCATGGGAATACAGGGAATGCATTTGGAGGATCGGAGGTTTCTTCTTCCTATGTACAAAAATGAGTCAAAAGTATTCAAGTTGGATAACGTATGCTGTGCAATCTTTTCGCGCGAAGAGAGATTCCTTCCCATGAGTTTGATAGAAGAGAAGAAAAACAATTGGAAAATTGCAGCTGGGAAGATTTCGACAATCTAGCCCTCAATGCCCCTCCCCCCCACCAAAAAAAGTAATCTAAAAAGGATTAATTAATCGAAGGCGAATGAAGAAAATATCTGCAAGTGAAAGTCTTGCAGATGAACTTGAACCCTTTATCAAACAATGAATAAAATTGCGTTTGTTGGAGTGTTGTGGAATATTACTAGTCTATCAACCAAATTTAAATACGTTTTTGATAATTAAAACATTGGTCTGTTGGGGTTACAGTACCTTTCTAACAAATTTCTTTAACTTAAGTGAAAAAGTTAATTCTTTGAAATCTTTGTTTCTACACTTGTTTAAAAATCAATAATTTATTTTCAAACATTAAAAATTTTGAAAACTTTTTTTGAAAATTTGAAATATTTAAGAAAATTTCAATTTTTTAAAAACCCTAAGGCGTTTTTGTTTCTGCACTAATTTCAAAATTTATTTTGCAAAATGATCACAAGGGTTACCTCAAAAAATCTGTGCATTCATTTTCTTATATTTTGACTTGAAAATATTTTGTGACCTTTTATGTAAAACATTCTTAGAAAATTTTCTTTTTGAAGGTTTAACAAACTCTAAAAATTTTTGTAACTTATAAAACGCTTATTCAATGCAGTTTTGTTAAATATATTATCCTGAGTGCAAAAAATATTGCTTTAAAGTTATATCTTTAATAGAAAAAATTCCTTAGCATTTCCAGTAACATAGAAACACTAAAAACTGATCACCGAGAAAAAGCACTTTAAAGTTTTGCTTTTCCATTAGAACACATAGCATGTATGCCCTAAAGTCACTCATAACTTTTTAAATAATTTAGCTAGAACAATGCTATTTTTTTCTGAGTGTTTTAAATAACTTTTACTTTTGAAATAAGCAAAAAAAATTTTTTGGTCTTTTGGTCAATTTTGAGGTATTGAAACCCCTTAAGATGAACAAAGATAAGTTGAAGGAGAATGTTTTTTTTTTCCTTTGGCTATTGTTTCATTTGAAGCTGTTCAAGTGTGCTTTTTCGGCATCGCGTGTAGTGTCTGGATCGGGCGGCACCAGAGCTCTGACTTAAGATGATTAGCTACACCTAACGTATGCCAAGAGTACAAAAAGCAATCCAAGCCTCAAAATGTATTAAATTGGCAACTATAAACACATACGAATCAGAAAAGTCCCCGCTCACGAATTTCTTAGAATAGCAACCAAATCAATATCGGTGGCTCCTTTCAATCGCAATTCATACAAACAACAAAAGCGATGAGGCGCTAACAAGAGCGAGATAGAAAGAAGATATGATAGAAAACGGAAAATATGCAACTATAAAAAAAAAACCCCGTAAGTCAATACTGAACACTGAAGAAAAAAAAAGCCATTTTTAAATAATACGGGTTTGGAAGCGAGAGAAAAAAAATTAAAACGCCATATTTCAGCTAACTTTAATTCGTTATTATTTCCGAACCTTTTGTGAATTGGAAAAGATCAGGTTTCCTCGTCATTAAAATTCGGAGATGTCGTTTTTTCACCACCTCCCAGTCGTTTCTATAGCAAACCGCTCCCGAACCAATTTTTTCGAAAATTATTTATTTGTTCATTCATCGTTTTGTTATTTTCTGTTTTTGCGGAGCAGCTTTTTGACTCGCAGTTTCCGGTCCCTGTTTCTTTAATGGTCGTGGATTAAATAAAAGGTTGATGACGTTAGGTGTTGTGTTACATGAGCAGATAGTATGTAATAATGTATAATACGTTCGGAGGGGAGAAGGAGCAGCCGCCAATCCTTTAAAGTGGAA
>JAXGGA010020560.1:0-18064 GCA_038373865.1 Uloborus plumipes | reverse complement strand
CAGGTAATCGCTACTTTTTTTAAATTTAGAAAGTTATTCTTCCTTCTTACTAACTATCTTCTTCTTGCTTGGTTTTGTGAATGTATTAACTGTTCGGACTTTTTTTCCTAGATATAATCCAGAAAATCTTGGCACTCTTGAGCAATATATTGATATTCAGGCAAGAGAAAATGCATACGATTTGGAAGCAAATTTAGCTGTCTTAAAATTGTGAGTAAAATTGAATTTATTGATGCGCTTTTTGGAGGCATTAAAATTTTTAAACTTTTGTACCGCAATAAAAATATGTTTTGCATATGTGACAGTATTTTTTTTCATTTTGACTTTATGTGCAACGTTTTATTTCTGTTTAGTTTCAGAAAGCTTGATGCGAAATATTACATCTTTAAATTTTATGTTTACTTTTTGAAACAGGTATCAGTTCAACCCAGGTCGATACTGTCTAAAATCAGTCCAACTGATACTGTTGAAAGCTCTTACAAACTTACCACACACTGATTTTGTGTTGTGTAAGTGCCTCATAGAACAACAATACGTATCCTTTGTGATGTTTTATTTTTCCTAATGCTTTGATTTAGTGTTATTATAGGAATTTCATTGATTATTTGCAGTTATTCATACATGCATCTAACATAATGCAATTTAATTGCATTCTGTTTAATTGTTAAGGCATTGAATTGCATATAGAATTGAACAAGGTTCAATTAACCTACTGTTATCTGCTCAAAGAAAATGTTATGTCATGTTCAGTGTTTTAAATAAGCAGTCATTAGTTACATTGTGCTACCAATTTTTTTTAATTTGCCGCCTGTATTTCTAACTCTAGGTGCCAAATTTGATGCTTAAAATTTTGTATCACATTGAAGCTTTCCTTTTCTGACTCATTGTGATTAAGACTAGTGCTTTTTTCTAAGGATAAATCAAAAAATAATTTTTAAATTGCAAAAATTTTGTGTTTGGAAAATCATTTTATCTTTGTATATTTTACAAATAGACTATCAGCTGTGTGTTGTGTAATTATATCGGTCTGTTTAATGATTTTTTTTACATTTGGATATTTAATTTATTAAAAGTATTGCCTAAGTTCTCTGTTTTGACATTTAGAAACTTATACTAGGGGCCATCATGATGCCTAGATTTCATTGACTATTTTTAACACTGGTCATGTGTAAAGCCACTGATTTGTTCAAATGTTATCTTCTCTGAAATTCTGTCCCAGGAATCTTTCCCCCATGTGAACCTAAAGTAACTGATTCTACATCCTTGTTTAAAAAAAACTCTAGGTGGCTTTAAATTTGATTTGTCTGAATTCGTATTTTGTCTTCTGATGACTACAATTAATAAGAAACAGTAGGAAGAGGATTGAAAATGTACTTAGACCAGTGGTTCCCAAAGTGGTCCACTGGGGTCCCCTGGAGTTGGCAAGGGGTCCATATGAGGAAAAGAAAAAAATGAGGATCCACAAGATGCAAATAGAGATCCTGCTGTTAATGCATTAAATTCCGCCCCTCCCACTTAAAACAGCCTTTCTTTTTCCCTTGTACACCTATGCTATGTAAGGATATTAGCTTATTTAAGTTTTGTGCCATGATCATCATGAAAGTACATAGTTGCCACGCCACAAAGAAACCTGAAAAAACAGGGAAAATACAGGGAATTGAAAAATCAACAGAAAAACAGGGAAAATCCAGGGATAATAATAAAATAATAATAATAAATAAAATAAAATAATTAGTAATTTTACTTCAGTTTTTTTTTTTTTTTTTTTGCTGAGTTTATTTATTTATAAGTAAATATTTAATTGTGTATTATAGAAGCAAAAAGTATATATTACTTAGTTTGAAATGCATTTTAAAGCTTATGCTAATTTAATTAGAGAGTATGAGATTAGTCATCAATCCGTTCTATGATTTCAGTTTTAATGAATTCTGCTTTGCCTCCCTATGTTTTTATTTAGTCAGTTTTTTCTGCGCCAGGATATTAACGTTCATATAGAATATCTGTTCGCTCGTTTGTAATACTGCATATTCATGCAGGGAAAACACAGGGAATTTTTCCCCCGGAATTGAGTGGCAACTCTGTTGAATTAAAGTGTTATCTTTTTCTCTTCGGCTGTTTTCTTTAAATTTTGATTTTTTACTTAGCATCAAAACTTGAACTGAAACTTTAAGAAAGTTGTCAGACATGTAAGAAGTTTTTGTTTGTTTAAAAAAATCAATATTAAAGGACCCTCATACTATTAGGTAAATTTCTGATTCATCTTGTTATATTTTCATATATTTTGCTTTCAACTGTTTGTTTTAGAACATCAATAAAAAAACTTAACCATTTAATTCCCGGTTTTTGAATGCCTGAGTTCAGGTTTTATAGTTCCTGATTAATTTTGGAACTGCTCCTAGGAAGGGGTTCCACGGGAGACAGGAAAACTAGGCAAGGGGTCCGAAAAAGTTTTGGGAACCCCTAACTTAGACTTACCAGGGAACCATACGATATTGTGATGTGAGATAATGAAGCTTTAAATAAATAGCAATCAAAAGAGCATTGTAGAATATGTTTTTAGATGGATAAATTGTATGCCCTTGTGCCCCGGTTATCAAAGTATGACAACCAGGTGTATATGAAAACATAAAGTAAAGGCCAAAAGTTAATGTTTTTAGAAAGGTCGCCAAATTTAGCGAGTTTCAGTCGGTAATGTCAGACATCTTTCACATTCTTTATTGACAGATGTTCTGCATATGCAGTGTGTAAAATTGTCTAATCAATTTCTTGAAGAGTCTTTAAATTTGGCACTTTAAAAAAATATATATATCCCAGTAACAGGCAGACAAAGAGAAATAATTTTTACATTTAAAAGTATTTTTCCAGATTTTCGTTTAATTGCTATGTATTTAAACTTTTTTCATTATTGCACTATTTGCATGGCTCCCTAATTAATCTATTTTAAGCTTGTTTGAATTAATGAGGTTCAAATGTATTAATATTTTTAGTACTACCTTGTCAAAAATGTGAGGCTTATCTACTATATAAATTGGATTGGCTAGTCACTCAAATCTTTCTGTTGGTCTTAATAGGGGAATTACCAAAATCTCATACAGCACTCACAAGTTGTCTGAAAATTTGTTAACATACTCAGATAATACAGACAAACACTGTTTGCAGAAAATGCTGGAAGTTTGCAGACAATTTTGTTATTTTTATACTCTTCTGTTACATCCTTTTATGGTCAATGACAAGAAATGTTTTTTGTTACTTAAGGAGCTCTCAATAATACTGAAAAAAGAGTAAATATACCTGAACAAATATGCTGGTTGCATAGTTGTACTGTACTGGTACAGTCGAACCTCCATATATCGAAGTAGCAAATTGTGGGAAAAAAATTCGATATATAGAAATTTCGATATATAGAAAGGACCTCAGTTTTTTGAAAATTACTCCGGAAACATTGAAATTAAAGCAAAATTTCACACATGAAACTTCATTACTAATATATACGCTAATCATATTTGATGAAAGTTAAGAATTAAAAATGAAATGTCTTTCTTTTTCATACCACTATCTACGTCCTTTAACAAATCCACTTTATATGCAACACTAAGGCATTTTCTTTTTGACATTGTAAATCGAGAGGGAAAACAAAATCAAATTGAATTGGCACAGCACTAGTTAAAACAATTTTCGCTGAAACTAACCATGGAGATCGAGAGCGAGAAATCACCACCAAACAAAAGGGGTAGATAGAAACTGGTTTTGCTACAGGACAGGTTGCATCCAAAATTCGAAAACGACGGGGGAGGGGATAATCCGGGAATTCCAGAATGGACAAACAACGTGTTTGTCCACTCCAGGGGTCCACACTTTATCTACAGCTGACAGTGGGGTTTGCAGTGACCTTTTCTGACCTTCCCTTTTCTCCTGATTTTCATCTTTCGTGAGGTAAATTGTCTAAAAGCGGAATAAAATCTCCAATTACGCCTCCAAAAAAATTCGATATATGGAGATTTTTTCGATATATAGAAACAGTTTTTCTATGTAATGAACATGTGAATTTGCTAGAAGTTCGATATATGGAAAATTTCGATATATGGAAGTTCGATATATGGAGGTTCGACTGTATATGATTTTAGTTTTACTGTTGTCCATGACATAAGACTCAAGAGAAGTATACAGCAGTTTTTTTGCTGAAATTTTTAAAGAAGTTATTTGAGTTACATTTTTTCTCATGTTCTAAGTTTTCTTTCCCAACTCATTGTGATTAAGGCTCATGATTGGTCTGAAAGATTAATTTGTAGAAGTAATTTAAAATTCATTCAACTTTGCTTTTAAAAACATTTTTTTTTAAATCTCTTCAAAATATGCGATTGGTAAATGTGAAGCATTTTTATTCAATATATATATTTGATTTTTGAGTCATTAATAATGGCACCTAGGTTATTCATTTTGACTCCTAAAAGCTTGTACTAGGCATCATTATGACGCTTAGATTTAAATTTCTATTTTTAACACTGCTTGTATGGTTGATTGAATTCAAGCACATAAAAAGTAGTGAACATGAAATGTTCTTCTATAAGGAACAATCATTTTAAACAGAAGAACTTGTATTTTTCTTCGATATATTCAGCACCACAGTCGGTTTTGTCTAAAATAATGTCTTACACATTTGTGACTTCTCAGTGTTTTGTATTTGAATGAAGTGCCTGAATTGATGCATTGACGAAGCAAACAAAAGGCTTATATAGATTCACTGATTTTATTTGATTGTTTGCGATATTCAAAAGTTTGCACTTTGTATGATTTTGCGTACATGTTTTTGTATATGCAATTAGTTTATCTCTTTAACGTATTAGTTAGAGAAAGATGACATCAAGAGAATTGTTTATTTGCACGATCTGCTTGAAACATGTCAGTTTCCTCAATTTTGGGTCAGTAAAATATAATTTTTTTTCTTTAAATTAAAACTTATATTTTTAGCTTTAGTTATGTATGAATTTGAAGTATTTGTGTATTTTGTATATTTATTTCTGTTTATTCCAGCATATTATCCGGAGAGAAGATCCAAAAATTCCAGTTTCGGGAATTACGGGATTTGAAGACTCTATCAGGAAATGTAAGTTTTGATGAAAATTTTTTTTTTTATTTGCATTGAGTTCTACATTGATATAATGCAGGTTTTTATCTTTTTTTTTTATTTTATTTTTAGAAAGCTTAATCCAGGAAGAGTTTTAGTTTAAAGCAATTCCTATTATCTTTTTGAAATAAAAAGTATTTTTAACCACTCTTTTGATCTATCCTTATGCTTAAAAATCTAAATTTGAAATTTTCTTTGTATTCAAACATAACAAATAAAAAATATTTATGCAGTCATACAATAGTTCAAACTTATATTTGGTCAAATAATAGAGAAAAATCATATTTTATAAGAAGTGTGAACTACTGCAGAAGTAAAAGCTTGTTCATTAGATATTTACCAGACATAAATTTTTGAAAAATTATTTTATTTTTTGAAAACTTCAGTTTTTTCTAAATTTATATTTAGAGTTAAATTTCTTGTTCAATTTCATATACATATAGGGCTAGTTCGGGTAAGTGGGCCACCCCCCTTAAAACTGAAATGCGCATATGATTTTCGTACTTTTTTGTTTTGATCATGTAAATTTGCATCACAGTGATTGCTTTTGCATATATTTAGGTTTCATGGAACTTTGTTTTGGATCATATAATTTATGTCAAAAAAATTTCCAAAAAGATTTTTTTTGGAAGTTCAAGCAACATTTTTCAAAAAAAGTGCTTCAATGTTAGTTTTTATTATTTTTTCTATATTCATCAAGTTTTCTTGTAGAGTTTAACCTAAAGTACACATTGCAATTAAAATTTTTATTCAAAGTATTATTAATAAGTGTTTAAGGGGAGGGGTCCCATTTACCCCGTGGTTTTTCTCTATTAGGGTAAGTGGGCCCCCTCATAATAATGATGATTTCAGAATGAAAAGCAGTTTTGATGAAGCAATTTCTACGATGAAATGAAAGATAATTATGGAGACCTAGAAGAAATTGATGGTTCAGCTACAAAAACTGCAAAAGCTGTTAACTATGTATTTGTGAAACTTGCATCAAAGAAAGCCATAAAGTATTATGAAGGTCTAATTTTAAAATATGATACAAATGAAGAAAAAATTCTGCAAAATTTGGTAGGACTAGTAGAAATAGCTACGCTTTTTATTGGCCTGATGTAGGTGATGTTAGAATTATAACTGAGGATAAAATGATAATTTTTCTCCCCCCAGAAAACTTCAAATTGATGCTACCATTAAGTGTTTCCGTTTTTTTTTCAACCTCGAATTTTTTTTTTCTATTTTACCAAAATTGATCTTAATCGAGTCTATTATGTTTATTCAGCAGTAGTTTATACGTAAAAGCAAAAGATATGCCTAATGGCTTTTAATGAATTTCACAGACACAATTGTTTTGTATTCCGCTTTATAATTTTCTGTCATACACATTTAAATGTAAGTAGATATCTCGTTAATGGATACATTTACAAAAAAATATTCCCTAGTTAAATTTTACATACTTTATCAGGTAGGACCTGCAAACCCCTTTTTTAGTTATGCTCACTTTAAATATAAATAACTGGGGTGTAAGTGGACCCCCCACGTCATTTTGTAAAGAATACCATAGCTAAAAATATTCAAAGCATATTTTTAGGAAATAATGCTGAACTTGTGTTTATTAATAATGTCCAAGATAAAATAAGCTAACAAATTTAAACTGTTTTGCTTCAAAACTTTTGTAGAAGGCTTGAAAAACGAACTATTCTAAAAAGGGGGCCTGCTTACCCTAACCAACCCTAATAATTGTATTAATTTTATTTAGAATTCTTGTGTAATGCCAGTTTAAAAAAAAAATTACTCATTCAAGCAGTTTTAAAACATGTAAGATTTTAATTTTTTATAGATTTCTTTAAAAAATAAATGGTAAAAAATTCTATATTTTGAAGTTTCTGCTTTGTTTTTTCTGCAATCCCCCTCAAATCCCCGGAATTGATTTCTATTTAAAAAAACATTAGGAATGGGTCAATGGCAAACATGTGCTTTGGGGGAAATTGCATGCCTTGTTTAAGATTTTAGTATCCTTTTAAGCTTCAAATTTTTTTAGAAGTTAATATGTATTTTAGCATATGCTACCTTAAATTCTCTTATTTCATGCTTTATGAGGATAATTAATGTAATTCTCAACTTTGTTTTTAGTTGTTAGTTTGAGAAAGTGAAATCAACCAAGACAGTACAATGAGCTTGTGTGAGTGACCTATAGTCTTAGCTTTTTGATGAGTTTCAAACAATTTTGGAATTTGGGCCAATCCATGAGAAATAGGACATACATATCAAAATATGAAACTCACTTTATAATAACATGTTATATGTCATTTTATTCACAAGAAAGTATAGTTTCCTAATTCAAAGTGTAAAATATCCTAGTTTTTACTGTAAACATGGTTTCAACGTCCTAAAGTTGCGGTTTTTCTAACCCATTTTTTTCAGTTAAAAATCATCAAATTTCCAGCCTAGATACTGGCAACACCGGGTTCAATTTGGAAGATAACGAATTATAGTGCTTTAGTAAGCACCCCCTTTGACAATTTCCAGCAATCAATTTCTTTGTAGGTTGTATTAGTTTTTAATAACAGGCAGGAAAAATTATCTAGAATCTTTGTAACGACCGTAACCGAAAACAAGTATTTGTTATTCTGTAACAATAACTATTTGAGGTAGAAGTTTGCCATCTAGCCGGTTTGGAATAGAATTTTTCTGATTTTTGGTGCGTACGTGGCTTTATTAAGAAGCAAATAAGTAAAATGTCTTTTTATTTCTATTAAAATCGAAAATTAAAAATTTTCAAGCGAAATTCTGTTCTTTATGAGAGACAACGAAAATAAAATTTAAGTCACTGGTTTCATTCAATTTTGCTTCAATTTCTTTATTGTTATCACTATTATGTTTACCGAAGAGCTTTAAGATGTTAAATTAAAACATTTTTACTTGAATAAATCCTTCTGTATGTCGCTTTTTCCCCCATTTTAATTTGTTCATTATGGAAACCGTGATCTTTTTGCATCCGCCATTGGAGCAAGATTTTTCCCATTTATGATGCTTACTCTTTCAGGAGGCAAACGACAAAAATTTATTTTTATTTTTCCTTTAATCATTAATTCAAAAAAGTGTTAAACAAATTCTGTGCACTTTAATAGTGTCAATCGTCAAAGCTTAAGAAAGTTGGAAGCTGTTTTAACCTCGGTTTTACAGTGTACTCATTCATTCTAAAAACGTGCCCTACTAATTTATTCAAGAAACCTTTTCGTTTTTGTGCTATGTTGGTTACGGGTGTTATATGTTTTAGGTCTAAATTCACAGTTCACGCCGGATCTTTGCCAAATTTGGTACATAAGTCCTCAGATGCATCTGAAAGTTACTTTGGGGGTATTTGTCTCTTATAGAGTGGGAAAGCTCCTATAAAGGAGCTTTCCTACCAAAAAATACCGCTTAAGTTAGTTCTTAGCCAAATTTGACTCAGGGGTTCTATGATGTTCACCATAATGAAAAAAATTAAGTTATTTGCATTTATAACAGTGTAGTAAAACATTTTGCTGGATTTATAAATTATTTGCCCTTACCACCTCGTTTTCGAATTATAAAGTCCTAAAGTCTGCCAAAATTTTAATAAAGTCACAAAATTTAACGAGTTTCAGGTAATGATGGGAGACATCTTTTCGCATGCTTTGCAGATTGATGTCCTATCACATGCAGATGGGGAAATAGTCAGCCTTCTATTTCCCCAGAAGCCTTTAAATTTGGAGCTTCACTTAAATTTAATCCTTTAAAATCTTATATCTCGATAACGGGTGGACGAGGGCAAATGATTTGTGTAAAACAAAATCTTGATGTGTGAGTAATTTTAAAATGTTTAATGAAGCGAACACTTGTAGTTGAAGCAATGAGGCGCCCGGTACAATCAATATTGTTTACGTAAAAAGCAAATTGGTAGAAATTTTTCTAAGCAAATTACTAAAGAAATGCAGAGCTCAAGTCACAGATGATTATGAAGATTTTGTGGAGCTAAAATATCTGAAGAAAGATTGGGAGGTGTGGGTATTCTATTAAAGTTTCATGGGAAAACGTAGCTCAAGGGATTTATTATTCCTTGTTTTCATTGGAACTTTAATAGCATTTGTTAATAAAATATGAACAGCTGAAGTTGTGTGAATTAACAACCATAACCATAGATTGGCCCATTTACAACCAGTTAAAGTTTTTGAGATTTCAGGAGTTTTTATGATCAGATGAGGAACTGCAATTTGTTCCATCATGAAAACAAATTAGTGATTCATTGTTCACAAACCAGTGTTGATAACATTTTTATGAGTATAATATAATGATCAAGGAATTAAAAAAAAATATAATTTAAACCATTAAATGTCTGCACTTTTTGTTAACAAAATATCCTGATCTGATAATTCTGAAATTTTGTGAAACTAAATTTAGAGCTCTGATCCAAGTGGAATATAACTGAGAAAGAAAACAAATCATCAAGCTTTTTCGTTCCAATAATTGTTCCTAAGCTGTGTTCTGAGGAACCCTAGGCTTCCATGGAGCTCTCTTAAGGATTCCACAAAACTTGCACTCTTTCATTTCATTTTAGGTAGTCACTAATAAAGGCTATAGTTTGCGTGAAAGCTTTTCATCTATTTTCTGAAGGAACAGCAGAGAAAACTAGAAAATGAATTATGGATTAAAAACCCACAATTCATTTAACTCTTTTCTCAATGCAAGACTGTAGATTGCATTAGTACAAGAATTTTTGTTACATTTCTTTGTTTCCTATACATTCTATGGTTTTAAGCTGTAACAACCATTTGTAATGAAGTTTTATTTTCCTTGCAGTTATTTGTCATGTAGTGAACATCACTTATCAAAGCATTGGCAAAAGCACATTGTCTGACTTTTTGGGAGGCTTATCAGGTAACTTATCTTAAAACAACATTAATTTGAATATAGTAATGTGCAAAGTAAATCTTACCCTATGTTCCCAATCTTTGTTTATGTTTGCACATAGTAATAAAAGAAAAAGTTACAAAAACCTTGTAATTTTCCATTTCTATAAGTGGAGTAGCAAATTTTAATTTTATTCAATACATAACTTTAAATGCTTCAGTTGATTCTGCTATTTAACAGCTTTCAAGGGGCAACAAAAAATCGTTCTTAAGTAAATTTTGTCCTTAAACAGAATTGTTGAAGAGAAAATCAATTATATATTTGTTAAGGCCCATGCATGCACCCTTGAGCAATAGCAAGCTACGTTTGGGGACTTAAGCTTCACCAAGCAACTTTAAAGCCCAATTTTTTTTTTTAGAGATATGGGGGTCCCAACACCACCTCTCTGTGAGATGCTCCTTGCAAGTGCTAGGCTATAGGGCTTACTCCGGATGCATTTAAATTCTGCATGATACAATAGTGTACCTTAGTCAACTAGCAATCTTGATGTAGATAAACTATTTTATTAGCGACTCATTACAACAGTCTCAACAATAAGATCAGGGGTCTGTCCAGGATTTTTCACAGGGTCCGTTTTTTTTTGTGAAAAACTAAATAATTTTGTGAAAATCAAACTTTCAAAAAAAAAAAATGCAAAAAAAAAAATTAAATAAAATGCAAAAACAAAAATTCTTTTTTAATTTAATGAAAAATAAAAATACATTTCATTTATTTTCCTCTTAAAAAAGCGTATTAAACATCAAAAATGAAAAATCCGATTCCTATAGCGGAAGCAAAGAGATTGCAGTATTCAAAGTGATTAAGCATCAAAAACATAAGAATGGAATATAAACGAATTTATTTTGGTAAATTTTTTTTTACAATTGCATTTTAAAGGTCTATGATAAACATATTATTAAAGTCTGTTAACACAATAAATGCAAAAATAAAATGAAACGATCCATTCAGCATTTAGACTCACAAAAGATCAGTTAATTTTGCTTTAAAAAATTAAGAATAGTGATCTGAACAAAAAATAAAGCTAATTTTCATTTATTTGTCTCCTAATAAACAGTAATTAGCTTGAAAACAAGTAAAATTCGATTTTCATATCGGATGCAGAGATCACATTTTTCAAAATGAAAGTATTCGAAGAAAAAAACGGTAAGTTAATAATTTATTAAAGTCAAATAATTTTAAGAGTTACATTTCATCAGGTTTATATGATGAATGTCATTAATAATCATCGACATATCCGCCGAAAATTCGGAGGAAAAAATTCGGTAGAGAGATGTAACAAAACAGACAATTTCGGACTTACAATATTAACAGAGGAAAATATACATTAATTCCTGAACATAACCAAAACACCAAAAAGCATCAAAAAAGAATCCAGACAATTTTCTGCCAAAATAAGGTCAAAATGTTGCACCAAAGAGGTCAGATGGCGATAATTTTAAATAGCTGATCACTCTACCAGAAGCAATCCCATTTTTTTCTCTACCCTAGCTATCTGTTTGCAGTTCTAAATTCATTGTGCAGATAATTGCTATAATTATTATTTCCTTTTAGTTTAAGTCAAGAGCAGGGAGAAAAATCCTTACTCTGCATTTCCAGAGAAATCTATAACAGCAACATCCGCCACACATTAAAGATTTATTGCTTGCCCAAAGGCAGGAAGTGTGGACTTTTTTTTTCGCTAAATTGTCGGATAAGCGATTGGCTTCTTTAACTTCAGGAAAAGACCCAAAAGTTATGGGCTTTAACACATAAATATGCTATGCGTTATTTTGATCTCAGATTTGCTTCTTGAATGAATAATGTGTGAAATGTCCGTTTTGTTTGATCAGCATTTTGTGAAAGGTCCGTTTTGCTTGATCGTATTTTTGTGAAAGGTCCGTTTTGCTCGATCGTATTATTGTGAAGGGTCCGTTTTGCTTGATCGTATTTTTGTGAAGGGTCCGTTAACGGACCCGAATTCCCTCTGGCCAGACCCTTGAAGATACAGTCCACTTGCCTGAATTTTCGTTCCCCCAGAGCCAGACTGCTCCAATATTTTTAAATTCTTAAAGGACCCAGTAAAAGAAAGTAATTCTCTATGGTATCATCATTGTTTGTACAGACTCCTTGTAAAATAATTCAGTGACAAAAAGGAATTTCTAAAGTGCTCTGATTAAATGTTTACAGTTCTGAAAAGTGGTCAATTTTAGTATGAACTAATGAAAAGTTACAACCAAAATATATAAGACATATTGTAGAGACTTTGTCTACTGAGCACTCTATAGACAAAGTATTACTAAGTGTTTAACCTGTAATCAGCCCTTCAAAACATCTGTACTTTCTGATGAGCATTTTTATGCTCATATGCTATGTGTATTGATGCTTGCATTCACCAACTTGGTCATATGCTCGAACCCTTATTCTATCGCTTCTGTAACTAATCTTCAATCAGTTGTTCCGGTATCTGACAGAGGTTTGAATTTGCACGTGATTACAGTAGAACCCTGCAGAATGTGAATGCGGTAGAATCCAGACTAAATAAGACTGGTGCCTATTCAGATTGCATAAAATTTTTATTACTTCCAATTCACATTGAAAATTCCAATCAACATAGAAAAAAAAAGATATATGTGCTTCAAAAAATTTTAATTTAAGTTTTCAGAATTGCTATTTTTTGAATACTTTGTTTTAAAAACGATAGAAAGAAATACCATGTTTTATATAATGAAATGGGATCCTTGATTATTGCATTATTTTCTGCTATGTTTACAAAATTATGCATACTGCACAGGGCCGTCATTTCAAGTTTTTCCAGGGGGAAGGGGGCAAAGGGTGCAAACACAATGCAATTTCATCGGAAAACATAAAAAACCACGCCCACTTATATGTAAATGCATTGATTTCTCAAAGACGGGAGGGGGAACAATTGACCCCCCTAAATGGCGGGCCTGATACTGCAAAAGTTTATTTTTAAGAATATTAACTCATTCAATTACTATTTTCAAAAGTAAAAATTATTTAAGACTAATATAGTTCTACTGTATGACCATAAGTATCAAATCAATAGTTGTCAAATTCAGTCATTGGGAGAAAGGAGAAAAGTAAACTTTTCATGCTTTGAGTTTCATTTCGTTATTCTTTGTTTCATTTTATTTATTTCTAGGTGTTCCTTAGTTATTAGATTAGCATTTTGAAAGTAAAATATGAGGGGAAAAATAATACATGTTTTATGACTCCATTCAAGCTTTACTCTTATTCCTCTGTGAAGGAAATATTTTATTCATCTTTTATGTCTTTTTTTTAGCCTATAATTATTGCTTAATTCTTAGTACCATGTAGTCATCTCTTCAAGAGGCTTTAGCATAAAACTTATAGTATATCTTTTACTTATTATATCAAGCATTGTGTGCACTTAATTTTGCTATGCTAATCATATTTTATGTTTTTTAGAATATCAGCTGACAAGTTGGATGCACAAGTATGGTTGGAAAGATCTTGGAAGCTTAGTTATGATTAACAACCAAGAAGAAAACATCAAAACAAAGAATATTACAGAAAAAATTGATTTTGATAGTAATATGATTTTTTCTTTTTTATGATAAATTAGCTTTTATTGCACAATATATTTTTTAAGTTATAGGGTTAGTGATCATAATATTTTAATGAATGTCCTTTGTTATTAACTTGACACAAAGTTTGACATGTCAAAGTTTCAACTTTTTTGAAATTAATGATTCCAGAAAGAAACTTTTCACAAAAATTGGTTTCTAGTTATTTAAGGTTTTGGAAAGACATTCCACATATTTCTATTAGGGGATAGTTTTTGTGTTTTCCTAGTGCCCAACATATTTTAGTGTTATTTTCACCAAAGAGTACCTAAATAGGGGAACTAAAGAACAACCCAAATTCAAGTTTAATTCAATTCAAAATTTTTTGGCTTAAACTGCTATCATTCGAACCCATCCATATAACCTGTCTTATGTTTCAAAACGAAAATCACATTCAGAAAACTATTGAAAGAAAAAAGACATCCAAAAGTTCAGATTAGGTCAAAGTCAGCTGGCTAGTTTCGAAAAAAATTATATAGCAATAAAAGCAACGACTAGTGAGGAATAAAATATGATTAAACTTAAAGGGATAATCTTTCTTCTGAGTTACCAGAAAAGATGTTTTTATATTTTCCATTTTTCAAAAATGGTAAAAAAAGTTTCTCTGAAATCTTTTTCAGAGCAAATAAGTTGCTCATATGTAAGAGGTTCGTAAAATTCGGTGTCTTCTATTGCTTTTATATTTCAGATTTAATTTTTAAACAGTTGTAGTTTTATGTAAAAAATGAATGAAATCTGCATATTTGATTTCCATTGGAAACAGTTGAGGAATGATCTCAGCAATGAAAAAAATCCTAGCTCTTTTCCTTTCTACTTTCAAAAAAAGGGAAGCTCATTTGCCCCCACCCCCTTGAAACTAATTTTTCATGTGGGTGCTACATTTTGATTCTTTCTGTAAAGAGATGTAGTGGATTTGTACATTTAGTCGCTGATTATTTATCCAATAATCTGTAAACAAAATACCTGCAAATTTTACTGTTGCTTAAAATCGACCAATTGTCCATAATTCTTCTTGAAAATCCCTACAAAAAGCTAAAATCTAGTTTACTGGCTTTAGAAATTAGTGCGTAAAAATAGAAGATGTGTTTTCTTAGAATTACAGCAGGTCACTAAAACAAAAATAAGAAAGAGTAAATTGTAGGAAAAAAATAAGTACGAAAAAACCCCATATTTGAAAGATTTTCACCCTTGCATATTAAACTATTGTGTACATGATTTATTTGTTGCAGCATATCTTGTTTGTATAGAGTTTATAATAAAATAAAAGGGGAAATTTAGTTTACTGTTTAATTAATTTTTTGATTTATGGTTGCAGATTATTCAAAAAAAACTTGTTTCGAGGATGCAGTGTCTGTTTTAAATTGCAAAAGACTGCATTTCGATTTCTTCCACTGCAATCAGTAGTAGTAGCTAAAACTATTAATATTTACGACCAAACATCTGAAGCTCGGTGGATTCTAGAAATCAAAATTGAAATATTATTTTGATGTCCTTTATTAAATTTATGCAGGTCACCATGTAATGACAGCTCAAGTAATTTAATTAAAATTATTTTTTAATGCTTGAAAAAATTAAAATGCATTCTGGAAAAATAATTTTTATTGTTAAAATGTTCATGTGAGCTTTATAGATTTAGTTCACATTTATCGTTTATGTATTTAGAATCTGTTAAATCCAGATAACTTTCCCACTCCACCCTTTTCCCCTTTTGATTGTCATGCTTACGGCATTCTGAATCCCCCCCCCCCCCCCCATTGCTGCTAAAACACATAAATAAGTTGATTGTTCTTCTAGTTGTGTCAGTAATAGTATTATGTAAAACAAACTTATTAAGTATTAATTGGTTATAATATGTTGTAAACTTTTTAAAAAATATTATTGAAAGATATAATAAAGTTTTCGAATGAGTTCAAACCTTTACAAACATAGTTTGTAATGTCAAGAAAAACAATTTAGGACACATTCATCTTCTGTTCTCAAATTCTAACACAAATTCACTAATCAAATTCTAACACAGGATTAATTTTAATGGGTCTCTGGCTGCTATGAACAAAACAAAAGAAGTGATACTATCTTTCTTACTGTTTCAATGAAACGTGTCCTTGACAAGTCTATTCTAAAGAAAGAGTATAGTAATATGAAAATGATTTATTTGTAAAATTTGTTATCCAGTTTTAAAATGTTATGTAAATATTGATTGACCTGTTATGTATGAGTGTAACTTAAATTTTTGAAATAATTATTTTTTTGTTTTACAGGTGTGGCTGCAATCATGTCTCTAACAAGATAGTTTGTAACTTCAATTTCGTGATATGTACATTGTGAAATTAAATTCATTTTAAAAATCCTTTAATTAGCTTTTTTAAATCCCATTTTTTGAACATTTTAGTGCAAAAAATCCTGTAGTTGTAAAACCTTGTATTTAGGATTGTAAATGACTCATTCCCAGATATTGCCTTGTGATTGATTTAAATTTTTATTAAGGATCTCCTCAGAAATTTCTTAAAATTCCAAAAATTTTGTCCTGCCTGATCAGAAATTTTTTTCTCCTAAAGAAGAATCTTGCAAAAGGTACATTCATCAGAGTTACTTGTTTGTTAGGGCTTTTTTTGTTATATTTAATATTACGTTTTTTTTTTTTTAAATCTTTTTCTTCCTTTTCAATTATCAATTTTTCCTCTACAACAGCCAGATATTGCTGTGTGTAATCTTTTTGTATCCCTAACAGGAAATAAAATTTCTTTCTTCAAGTTCTTTAACAATCTCTAAAATCCATGTTGAAATATTTTGATAGTATTAATGCTGTGATTGAATTTTACCACTAGATAGCAAATATCTCACCAAGAGCTAAATATTAGAAAATTTCATTAGCATCCACTAAAACCCTTGAATTTTATATTAATAGAATTAGGGACGACTTCTAGTTATTTAACTTTTATTGACACAAAAATAAAGATTCATGATTATTTATACCCCAAATAAATCAACAAATTAGTAAAAATTTTGCTTTAATGTAAATATTTACATTTTATGCTTACGAATGGAAAATGAGGTGCATTTAAATTTACATAAGAATTAAAAAGCATTCATATTATTGTAACACTGTATAAGTATCAGACAATAACACAATACAGATCTGTAAACATGTGAAATTTATAGCTCGAAACTTTTTAGAAACAAAAACATCATTCTTAAAGATGCTTAAAGAGAAAATGATCTTATACACGTGCATTGAACTTTCTGTACTCAAAACCATCTATAACTTTCCAGTTCTGGTAAGCAACAAATTCAATTCTGCATCCTGGACTGCCGGTATGTCTTAACCAAAGAGCCCTAAATAAATTTGAAAGATAATTAATTCAGCTATTATATTTATAAAATATTCTGTCATAAAAAAATGCAAGATTTCATATCTTAAATGTATAGTATTTGAAAGTTCAAGTCAATAAAAGTCAAAGCTTTGCTTTCAATTGATCGATGCTGCGTACTAGCGCTGGTTGTGATAAATTTATTTTAGCTGCTAGTTTATTCGCACTCTCAGCTTTAATGACATGCCAGCTTCCTCTAGTTCGGTTACTGACTGTTCTAGACTAATGTGCTCTTAACAAAGAAATTTGCTGTCTCTAGATGGCATAAGCGAGTTGTCAAGGTATTGCATGTAATTTACTGTGTTACCCCGCATTGACCAAGCATGCCGCTAAATCAGGGGTGATTGTGTTCCGGTATTTTACCGGATTTCCGGTATTTTCATGATCGATTCAGGTGTTTTCATGTTCGAAAATACCGGAAATAAAATATTTTTAATTATGCTTTTATTTTCCCACCTCCGATTTTCTTTTTCGGATTTTCGATGATTATACCTATAATTATTAATAATATTCATCAAATAGAAATGTTAAGATGAAAATTCTAATTGTTTTCTACCTTAGTAAATTATTTTATTTGCATCCGATATGAGAATCAAATTTTTCTCACTTTTGAACTTTTGATGCTTATTACCCTTAGTTGGGAGACAAATAAATGAAATGCAACAAAATGTAACAAATGCAACTTTCATTACTTTATAAATGCTTTCGCACAACAAACAGTAATTCTGTTAGGCTTTTGCTTTCTCCTTAAAATATTTTTTTGGAGATAATTGCTCATCACCAGCTCAAAATAAACTTTATTACTCATTTGCAATTTAATTAAATGCATGTACAATGTTTTGACTAAAAATTATTTGAATATATGAAATGTGTTAATTTATGAAAGGAAATTAATTATTATGTATGTATAGTTATAGAATTAGGTGTGCTTAAGCAATAGGGGCCTTGGTTTTAAAGAAACAACCCCCCCCCCCCCCCCCCCCACTTAAAAACTTTCAGGTATTTTTTTATGAACTCATAATCACCCCTGCGCTAAATTCGGAGGTCATTAACGTTTCAATAATCCT
>JAXGGA010020559.1:0-18064 GCA_038373865.1 Uloborus plumipes | reverse complement strand
TTTTTTATTTTTAAAACATGAACTGAGACAACTGTTTCCAGAAACTAGTGTTGTTGCAGTTAATTTTTACTATACCAGCCGCAATTGTTTCTGTAGATTGAATATTTTCGGCCATAAAAAGAATTAAGAGCATTCTATCATCTCTTGTTTTGATATCTTTAGAAAAAGAAAGTGAACAAAATTAGAAAAGACCCCGCTTTCAATTTTTATGAAAGTGACGGATATTTTCATCACAACGGAAGAAAGAAGAATGTATTTTATATAGAATTCGATAAATATCCTTGTACACTATGTTTATACTAAGGAATACTTAAATATCAATTTTATTCATACTGTTTCATTACACGGTTAATATCATTTGCGTTTTCAACATATGTATTAATTATTCCACAAATCATCTCATCTGCCTACCCTAAGCATTCGTTCACGGCACGTGGTACATATGCACGTGCTGACAGGTCGAAAAAACTACTGAACATACATTCGGGGGTGAGCAAAATCAAAATTTAGACTCAAATTTGAGTGAATTTTTTTTCGCGATCACAATACTTCCTTTACTACGTAAAAGGAAATAAAAAACGTTTATCTGAGCTTATTTTTTTTTCTTTCTTTCTTTTTTGTAAATCAATTATCGTGTGCATAATATTGGTGAAATATTTAATAACTGTATCATTTACGTAAAAACTTATTGAAATGATATTGAAACAGAAAAGCTTTAAAATTTAAACTAAGAATAATTAAAAGTTTAAACTTTGAGTACATACAGAAATATTTAATTCTATCTTTTAAAGTTTTGTCTCTTTTGATAAAAATACATAATTTAGAAAGAAATCACAATATGCTAGTGTTTCATTTCATATGTAGGGCTACTCCTGTACAATAAAATAGAGGCTTTAAAAATTAATTTGAAATTATTTAACATGTTCTTAAAGAAATGATGCGAGAAACAACTTTGATTTATTGTTTTGAAGCTGCATTGCATAAAAATAAGCGAACATGCAATGTAATTGTAATGCCGGATATCCGCAGGATATCCGGCGGCACACTTCCGGATATCCGATGATATTCGGATATCCGGCTTGTGATGAGCCACCGGATATCTGATATCCGGCAAAATCACTATCCAGTCCATCCCTACAAAAATTCTTTTGCGGGATGCTTAAAATAAATATGTATGCGTGAAATCACTTTGTATGTGTGTGTGTGTGTGTGTGACGGGGTAGGGGTGCTCAAGAAGTTCGAAATGAAACGCTGTAGACAATACGAATTTTAATTTCTGTTCTTGCTTTTGGACAAGAAATTCGAGATGACAGCTTCCACTACACATGAAATATTTCAGGTTTACAAAGAATCACTTCCTTGAAAAGTTTAAAAAGTAAGATTAATGATTCAATTTTGAACTAAATTTGTGTAGTTCTAATTTTACAAAGTTTTTTATTTATTTTGGTACCGACTTCGATATTGCATCCTTATCCATTGATTTCCATAATTTTTACCTGTATTTATAGCATTATATTTACTGAAAATTAAAAAGTGCATTTTGAACCCAGGCCCGACATTTAGGGGGTCAATTGCCCCCCCCCCCCCCTGACTTTGAGAAATCAATGTATTTACATATAAGTGGGTGTGGTTTTCGTTGTTCTCTGGTGAAATTGTATTGTGTTTTTACCCTTTGCTCCCCCCCCCCCTGGAAAAACCTGAAATGACGTCCCTGTTTGAACCCTATTTTTCAAAGATTTTTTTTTCAAAGAAAATTCACAACATCCTTTTTTATTATTGGGTCATTCCATGGAAATATCAACCTCAGCAGAAGGAAAAAAAACGCCGAAGTGAAAAAAGTGTCAATAAATAAATAAATAAAAATCATACAACATAAGAAGTTTTAAAAAAATGAAAAAGTATTGTAATTATCACTGAGATTAGCCATAATAAATAGTTTGTAGCTGTAGTAAACTGCTTGTCATTCGATGGTTACGCTAGTCACGTTACGTTAGTCACACTCCATCTTGAGTAAAAGTGACACTTAAGACTAAAAAAAAATAAGATTTATTAAATGTGTTTCATGTTTTTAAAAGCCTACTTTACACATTTTTCAAATATATCATTCAATTTTTAACACTTGCTAAATTTTGAGAAATTTTTGCCTCACAACATGAGCATTAATTTTCAGGGTTGCAAAAATGTTACGTTAGTCACGCTGCTATTTTGGTTGAAAAAAATACTGTCAGTAATTTTGTTTTAAATTCTTGGCAGAAATGATACATAGATACCATGTACAAGTACATTGTAAATCCACCAGCATAATTAAAAAATATTTTTTAACCTTTAAGTTACAAGTAAAAACTTTCGTTCAATTTAGTTAGTTAAAATCTCACACTGTTAAAGATTGAAACCTCCAGCTGCCTACAAGCCAATATTAACTATGATCCTCCCAAACAAGTCCAGCACAGTACGCAAGGAATGACAGCAAGAAAAATCACTTTATTACACTTCGTGATCTTGACCTTATCAAATTTCATTCCAAAGAATCTGGAAAAACGAAAAAGAAAAAGAAAGCAGCAGCAGCAAAATATCTAATCGATGACGACATTACTCATTTTTCCCGTCACGCCTACCTGATTAATCACATCTTTTAAAAAATACGAACATTTTCCCTTTTCTCGAATCAAGAAGCTGCTTTGCAAGTATGTTTTTCTGCCAGGCTCGGGAGATGCATTCACATTTGGCTAATAAAAATGCGGCACTTTCATTAGTGGACGTCACCCTATGGCAATTAAAATCAAGTTTCCAATCCATCTCGATGCTGCTGGAAAGATAGTGCGAGGTATACGAGGCCCTATTTGGATGGCAAAGTGCCGCTCAGTCCACACATCAATTCTTGCGATTGCGTCCTTGTCAAAGAATTTCCCTGTCTCCACCCATAACATCGTTTTTCTGTGTTTGAGTTGATATAGGCTAATAACGGTTCACATTACAGCCGCCATTTTTGTTCGAATGGTGAGCACAGTTGAAAGTTTATTTCTATGACTTTATTTCCCATAATGAGCAAATGAAAATTGCTGCTGTGTTTCAAAAACAATAATAATTTTTCAGACCAAATTGCGGAGGAAATGTCCTCAGTTCAGTGAAATATTGGAAAACTGCCATTTTTATTTCTGTTGGGCAAGAAAGTTAAGCGAAATAGTAAAAGCTTGCTGTTTTAATATTTTTCTCGTGCTTCGTCCAAAATAGGACCCAGTCAAAAATAAGAACTGAATGATTTTCCTCCGTTCTTAAAAAAAAAAAAAAAAAAAAAAAAAAAAAGAAAATCCTACCTGTAAGCAACTAATAGTCGTACATCGTCATTGGGTCGTCATTCAAAAGAACGCCTCATGATGCTAGAAGTCGTGGTTGTGTTAAGATTTTGTTCATTTTGAATGTTCTTGAGCGGGAATAAATGCTTTGGACTTGGATAAATTTTCTTTTAAAATTTCAATACCATATATTCCTTGAACTAGAACAAATGTCCGTTTTGAGAATGAGCATCGAGCAAACACTATTTCGCTTTTAAAAAAAACCTCCCTGAAAGTAATCCTAATATATTAGTAACAAAAATTTTGTTCAAGACCGGGTCTCATTTTAAGGATGTTTCGTTTTTAAGAAAACACAACATTGCATGCAACAGAAGATTGCAACCAGAATTAAATACTTTCATTGTGAAATAAACAAGTAAATGCATGAGAATGATTGCTTTTACATTCATGAACGCTTTATGTATTAAAATTTTCTGCTATTAGTGTAAAGTAGTGTCAATAGCTCGAAGTCTAAAAGGGACCGGCTACAAGCTTCGAGTTGTTCGTATTCGAGTTGCAGGACGTCTCCACAACGTTCTCAAGAGTTTGGGACCCAATGAAAACTTCGAGATAAAGTAAGATTCGAAGAAAAAGGCTTCGAGTTATCGAGACTCCTCTATAAAAGTATTGAAAATCGCGCTACCCCTTGACGAATCTTTCTACTATACGAACTTCTTTACTGAGATTAAGTTCCTGGCTTTCCATTACTTAGCCACAGAACATTTACTTAAAAAAAAAAAAAAAAAAAAAAAAAATCAGCTGTAACCATTTTTGTTAGAGTTTTTTTTTTTTTTTTCTATCGCTTGAAACAGCTAGTTATTTAAAGGAAATACTGAAAAATATTTTGAATAGATAATTGCAAATAAGTATCTAAAAAATACAGCAATAAAAAAAGTCTGAAATGAAAAGTAATACTTATTATTCACGAGCTTTTAACACATTACTGCTGGGTGAGAAACGAACAGGCTCTAAAAAAAAAAGCTTTCCATCTTTGATTATTACAGGTTGTAGAGACAGAAGTTGTAGTAACGTTATAAAATTCCAAGATTTTTTTAACATAATTTTATTTTAAAAATTGAGTCCCGCAACTGCTTTTTTAGGGGGGAGGGCGGGGGAGTGATACATTTAGCAGATGCACATCAAAATGGCGGACGAAGCAGTTCTTATTTCGAAGCATAATTCAGGCTAGCAGAGAGACCGCAACCTTAGCTCCCGCCCTACCTGTCCCCCCCCCCCTAGGCTCTGAATCTTTTTTCCCCCCACCTGATAAAGATGGAGGTGCGTGTTTGTGATGATGAAGAAACGTAAGTGTGTGGGGGGAGGGAACCGAGATTCATACTGTGGGTGAAGACGAAGCAGGTGAGGAGAACGTTTGATGTGTTTAAAGATGGAAAGCTGAGAATGAATCAATTTCCTGTTAGAGAGCAACACTTTATTAAGTGACTCAAATTTGAGAACGTGATGTTGAGAACTGTAAGTTGCAACGGTTTCCTCTTCTAAAGCAACAAAATCAAAAATTCAAATTCAAAACACACATTCTATCCCGTTTTAATTTCGCTTGCATTGTTTGAATTCTAATAGAACGAAATTCCCACTACAACGAACAAAATATGCAGTTCGTCGAATTCCGTTGTGGATTCACTGTATTATAGTTTCCCATGCCGTCTTTATAGTAAAATCCCATCCCAACGAAATTCAGGGGAAATATTTTTGTTCGTTGTAGCGAGAATTTCGCTGCATTGGAATTCAATCAATGTATTAAGCGACTGAACATTTATTTCGTTGTATAAAAATTTGTTCGAACGAGATTCCACTGTTGAAGTTGAAATTATTTGTAAAACACTTCTCGTAATAAGCAAATTACAAATGTGGGGCAGTGACGGATACGGGGATGGTGGCGATCGCCCCTTCCTTGAGGGACTCACCACTAGTAAATTTTCAACTTTGAATTTTTAAAAAGGCATTTTTAGAATATCTTTGATGTTAGCAGAAGGGAGGTTCAGGACTCTCCCCAGGATACGTTTCGCTCTTGAAGTTCAAAACATATGAGGTCAACATTAATAAAACAAGATACTTAATAAAGGATACGAAATAAAATCAATCTACCCTCTACCCTCCCTTGAAACATTTCTAGATCCATCCTTTGTTTGGGTACAATTTGGATTGTTCATTTTGACACTTAGAAACGTACACTACAGTGATGTCCAGATTTGAATTACTATTATTGCTTTTGGAATGATTTTTTTTTAATTTATTTTAAATCATTAACTATGCTTTTAATGCAGATAAGTTTAGGACATAAAATGGAAATGCATTTTTACATTTCATAAAAGATAAAAAGTATATTTGCATTTTCTATTTTAAATTGGCATATAATAATATAATTTAAAATGTTTAATCATATGTTCGGCATTTATAATTCGGCAAACTATGATATTTGGTGTATACCTAAAAACTGTCTCAATTTTGTAAAAAAAAATTACATTTTTAACGCTTTGACCCCCTTGAAAAGTATTCAAGTTACCAAAAAAATTGAAGTCTATGCAATTCTCTTTAAAATGAGCTCCATCAAAACAAGATGCTCTTTAATTTCAGGTCCAACAAAATAGTGTTCTACACCTTTATTATTTACTGAATTGCTGATTTTCTTACATGTCCCACTCTGAAAATGTATAAATATATGGGTGATTCTACAAAAACGGGAAAATTTCAAGTATGTATATTTAAAAAAAATAATTTAAAATTAAAAATCTGAAAAAAATCAGGAAAGTACTTTATAAGTTACATAATTAAAACAGAATATCAGCAGAGCTTAAATGTTTGTATTTTATTGTATTTTTGCATTCTTATTTTTTTGAAGGCATGTGAATGGTAAAAAGGACATGTGGATGACACAATGGGTATGTTAATAACACAATGGATATGTGAATAATACAATAGGTATATTAATGAAATTTTTTAACCTGTAAACTGTTAGACCTGATTTTTAAACATTGTACTGTCATAGTTGTTACATAATATTAGGTTGGAACTAGGGCTTACTTTGGGCATGTGAATGACATAAGAAAAAGGGCATGTGAATGACAAAACACAAGTAATACGTTCTCAAAAAGTCATTACTGAATATTATTCGGCTTAGCTTCGAATAAGAGCCAACAAATGTAAGCTTTAGACCTATTCATCATCAAAATTAATTTTTGTGTACATTTTACTTGCATTCTGCAGGGCATGTTAATGACAAAGATGAAAAACACTTGCCTTGAAAGTTGAGTTTAGCTTGCATTTAATCAAAAAGTAATTGCAGAACAGCAAAATTAATCTTCAGCCAGGAATAACAAAGTTCCATGCTTCATTTTAAGATGTGTTGCCAGATTTTGAAATAAAACATTTCAGAGAAAAATATCTATACTTTTCAGACATGTGGATGACTGATAATCGCTGGGACAACGTTTAGATTAATTTTTAGAGATATTACTTTCACATTATTTTGCTTTTTTTGTGATTTAAATATTGCCCACATACACATTCAAAAATAAAAATATCTTGAGAAAGAAATCACTTATTTTTTTTAAAATCTAGATTCCATAGATTGTGAAAATTGCCTATGGGACAGGGCATGTGGATAACATTTCAATATAACATTTTTTTAAGTGAATTTAATTAATTATTGACATTGTTGACAGTCAGAATTATAGAACAAAAGACGCATAAAAACATTCTCAAAAGAGTTTTTTTTAATTAAAAACAAAAGGAGCAATAAGTATGGAACACAAATTTGCCTATTTTTGTAGAATCACCCATTTTTATTAAGAATCATACACTTTTACGACATTAAAAAAAAAAAAAAAACTTTCTGAAAAATCTTTTGACTTTTTTTTTATTATTTTGTCCGGAAAATATATTCCTCAAAGAATATATTTGTTTCATACCAAACTAAAGCGCATGTAACCAACTTTAAAATGAGCTATTACACAACTCAATAACTATCAAAGAACTTGAGGGAAAACATTTTGAAGCACTCAAGCACTGTTGGCAAGTTTTTTTTTTTTTTTTTCGTGAATTTTAACGAATTTCAAAAATTATACATAAATTTGAGGTAACAAATTGAAAGATTTTTGAAAATTCCATTAGAATCCAAAATGGTCAGGTTGTGTTCTTTGTTGGTTTGACATGAAATGACCCTCTATGCCTCTATGCTTTAAAAAGATATCAACACCCGGTCATAGCGTACACGTAATTCTTTTTTGAAAAGCAGAAAAATAAAAATCAGCTTTTTGATTCTTGAAATTCTTTTAATCCTTCCCACAACACGGAACTTGCATAAAAAACTGGAAAAGAACTACTGAATCCAAAACAGAAATATGCCTTCCTGCTACAACAGCCAGTTTTAAAAATAAACCTCACCGCAGATGAAATATTCCATGAAGCAATCAGGGGAGGAGGGAAGGTGAGAGTGAAGACAGAAACAAACAGTAAGCAAAAAAAAAAGGGGGGGGGGGAATACTTCGAGTTTCGAGACCTTTAAATCTGTTACTTCCATCTAATAAGGCTTCTGAAAGCGCATAATAATGAAAGATAACAAAATTGCGAGACTACACCCTAATTTCACTGAAAATTCAATTTAAAACGACGGCTGTAATTTCGAAAGGTTTATTAACCTATGTTTCGTTGGAAGAATGCCAAGAATAAAAATACTACACATTGTGTTGGATAAGCAAAGCACTTAAGAGAGAGAGACTTGGAATGAAGATAGTAGTTCAATATTTATAATGCTATGTTCCAAAAATTAATTAGATTAATTGCGTAACATTAGTGAAAGTACAGACTTGATAAAATTCAGCTGAAAGCACATTACATTCACAAAGACAGTTTTTTCTTTTCCATCACTTTTAAAGAAAAAAAAGTGTAGGGGGGGGGGAGAGAGAGAGAGAGAGATTGAATCTAGTTTTGACAAATTAGTTTTCAGAAGTGGGATATTCCATGGAAAAATGGATGTTTTGCCCCGTACGTGACAGATCATACATTTCATTAAAAATAATAATTTAAAAGAGTAATGAACAAAATTTTGTTGCTCAAGAAATCACAAAGATGTGTGATTTCCCAAGCAGGATTTTTTTTCGCAACAAATCCATCAAGATTAGCATTTTTTAACGGGCCCTCAAATCCGACTGATAGGTAGGGTAATTTTTTAATACTGTGCTGTTAGGGGTGTTTGGTTGAGCATCCTGTAGTCTCATAGTCAGTCATGGTCTTAAAATGGATTTGCTACCGATCATCCAATAAGTAAATTGCATTACAGTATTGAGATAAAAATGACTATTTAACCGTGTCAGGTACACGTCTCATTTCTAACTTTCATCGTTTCACAGGGTTCCCACCCTCTCAGCAGATTAAAAAATAGGGCCTTTATATGGCCTTTTTCAGGCCCATTTTCCAGAATATATAGGGCCACTTGACGTTTTGTAGTCGTACTTCTGCTGAATAACTAACTTTTAAAGGAAAAGCTTATCAGTTAGTCGAAAAACATAGCTATTATGTTCTTGCACAATATATTCATTTCTATAAACAGCAAAGCTTCAACTCCCATATACATTTTATTACCAGTTATGTATCATTTTACATTTTTAAAGCAGCTTAAGAAACGAGCAACGGGTACTATACAGCTACTACACTCACGCCAAAAATTTTATGAACAAATTTTAAATAAAATTGTAGCAGTTCCTTTTAAACCATTTAAATGTAGTACAATATGACACACACTTCAATTTATAAAATTCAAGGATTAACAAGCAGACTCTAGGCCTATATAAAAGAAAAAAATCCTATCCACCTAGGAGCGCATTCGTGGTGGTCAAATATGAAATGCAAACGTTTGGTTTAAAACTTCCACGACAATATAAAAAATTTAGACATTTTTTGGTTTTTTAGTTGCATAATTATCAATAACATTTGGATATTCTTTTGTTAACAATGCGCTTTAACTTAAAATTGAGGAACTAACTACCTTTGTGCTTGAAAAGTAAACTAAAGTTTTTTTTATGTTTTATCGCGCAAAATTAGATTTTGTGAGCTAAAAATTGAAAAACCTTAATTTAAAAGTTTAACTTTGTTTCTTTTTGTTCTACTGTTCTTTCTCTTTCTCATTCATAACTTCTCTGCATCTTCTAACATCCATTTTGCAACTTGATTTCAGACAAGACATTGTTCTTAACAGCTGACTTTAGTCGTTGGTTTGCTAAATATAATAAAAAATCTGATGACTCTTGATTGGATTAAGCTTCTTGTGTAACTATTGTATACTGCTTCACATTTAATTTGTTTGTCTCTCTGCTTTTAATGCCTTAAATATGTGCTGGTTACAAAACTTTAGAACTTCTAAACAGTAGAATGAGATAATTATGTGCTGCCATAAAGTATCTCTGAATTTTGTACAACACATCAATATTTTATCTTTCCTTTAATGACCTAATGGGAGCACTGCTGCTAGTAGCATGGAAAATTCTATTTTAAGCTATTAAAATTATAATTTTACAAATTCAACTTTTCAAAATACTGCCTTTCAGTACAAAATCATAATTAAACATTATGTGCTTGATTGTCTTAATTGTTTTCCAAAAAATGAAGCAATGGAGAACCTAATGCTTATTAAAATCAAGCTTGGAAAAATTAATAGGTATATAAATAGAAAAAATAAATTGTTTGTTATCAAAATATAAGCTAAAATTAGCTAATGGAAGGTATCTATTGTCAAAATAACGGTTAATTGTCAAAAATATTAAAATGTTTGCAAGATGCATTTGGATTGAAATCTTCAACAGAGGAAGCTTCGTCCGCGACGTAAATGCTAGATGTTGACAAGCTTCTAAAAATAAATTACTTTTTTCTCAAAATAAAATATAAAATAAGTTAAGCTGAGGTAGCATGTGTCAAAATAATATTGGATTGTGAAAAATATCAAAATTTTTGCAAGATGCAAAAGGATTGAAATTTCAGATAAGGAGAATATTTTTCGCGAAGCACATGTTCAGAATATCGCCATAGCAACCGTCATAACGTACGGTTAACAAAAGCAGAAGTTATGCCACTTTTTCGCGATATTCGCTAGAAAAAACGGTCGTTTTGGCGCAGTCAGGCGCAATTTCGATCTAAAAGTGCGTTTGGGAGCAGGATGGCGCAAGATTCTTTATTTGGCGCAATTTGAGCCACGCTGCGCAAACAAGATACGCCGCTTCGCATGTATTCCGTGGTGCAAACAAGATACGCCGATTCTCTTGAATCGATTCAAGATTTCCTTCCGATACAAGATTCTCTTCGTATCTTGTTGCACTACTGCAAACAAGATACAAAGAGAAAACAGAAATGAACGCTATTTCAACTCGCCGTGCAAAATCGACCCAAGCTACTACGTATCAACAATCGTCGAAGAACGTCCATAAAATAACAAGTTCAGCTGTTCAGCAGATTTATTATTATCTTTTATTTTTTGTCTTTTTTCTTTGCAACCAGGAGCACAGCCTTCTAAATACTTGTGTTAAGATGGCTGTGCCAGGAGCCACGGAGACGTCACGGAAAACGATACCCAATAAAAGCTCACCCTCACACCACAGGCGTGGCTAAAGCCCGATAAGTCTCACACCTTGATCTGCGATCTTGAATCTCCACGCTGTGTTACGACCAGTGGTTGGAAAAACTACATATTTTTTGTAGCGAACTACAACTACAACTACTTTCTTATAAATGTAGTTAACTACAGCTACAACTACTTTTTTTTTAATGTAGCGCGCTACACTACTTTTGAAAAGTAGTCGCTACTTCGCTACTTTTCAAAAACATATGAGAAAAAAAATTGAATTTTCATTGTAGGAATTTAATTTTGAGTTTCAAGGGGGTTAGCAAGGGCGTAGCTAGGGGGCTGCAGCTGCACCCCCGAGATCAGAGTCAATGGGAGGTCACTGTGACCTCCCATTTTATTAATTTTTTTGACAAACGATTTTGTCCCCTTTCCTGCTTTTCATTGTAACATGCTGATGCAGACAAATAAGTTCGTATTTTATTACTCGGTGAAATTTGGAATTTCATTCGGTCATTGAGAGTCACCCCCCCCCCTTCGCCTCCTCTCCCACCAATAAGTTTTAAGTCCTTGGCGCCACATCAGAAAATCAGCTTCATTCTTTACCTAACACGGATCCTTGTACCAAACCCAAATTTGTCTTTTAGCATGAAAACAACTTTTTTAATCTGAGTATGCGAAGAATAAAAATTTTAGGGTGAAATATTATAAGTAAGCTTGCCTGTTTTTGAGGAGAAAATTTTTAATTTACCGAATGAAACTCAGAACTTTACTGAATGATTAAAAAAATGCGTTCTTATCTATGTCTACCAAAAGAGACGTGAGGCATCACAAAAATGAATAAATTAATTAATTAATGAAAAATAATAAAATAAAATGAAGTTCAGCCTTGCAATACTGTCTCACTGTTTTCAAATTTCATCAGCCAATTTGTATCGGATAAGAACTTTTTGGGAGGTCACAGTGACCTCCTATTGGGGTGCCACTGCTTGCACCCCCCTAACGTGAGTCCTGGCTACGCCCTTGGGGGAGTTGGGTCTCGGTCTGAACACCATCCCTATTAATACGCCACCGATAAAATGAAATGAAAACGTTTTTCCAATTGTGTCAAATGATGTCAAAAATCTCCATATATTATTTCTCTAAGCCGAATCCTATACCCGGTCGAAACTCGCTCATTTCTTTATCGAATTGCAAGAAAATTTATGATTTTGAAGCTTATCCCGCGGGCTATTGACGAAAATTAGACCCACCCTCTAAAAAGTGTCGGTTCGTTTTTTATTCGAACTTCAATTTTTGGGCACAAAATTGACTCTATCTAGCGAAATAATTGTCGTATCGTCTCCATTTTGATTTCATTCGAAAGATTAAAAAAAATGCGTTCTTTAGAACGTTTCTCCGCTAGCGCCGCGTAACGAGAATCTCGAAAATCCACGTTTAAGCGACTTATAAGCGATTGAAGTTTGAAAAAGTTAAATTTTTTGCTCAACTGTTAAAATCGTTATACCATTGTTGTTCAAATCAATTTTAAATGCGACATTTCAAGCCAAGGCTTAGCTCGGTAAACCTTAATTGTAACTTTTATTGTTTCAAAATACTATGGTAGTTTTGCGATAACGTTAGTATTTAGTTTAGTAGTAGCCTTGGCCTTGGGTGTTTGATTTTAATATAGGGTATCACTTTTGTAGTAGTTGTAAAAGTGAACGTGTCTCTGATCTCTTTGAAAAGTTGTCAGAACGACGGCAGTAGATGGCGATGTTGTGCAAATGAAGCCAATAAAAATTGTCGTATTAAATTTTAAGTTTAGAGTTTTTTTTTTTTTTTTTTTCGGAATTCCGCACGGGTCATCTAGTATTTAATAATTGATTTTTATTATTTTAATATTTTTCAATACTCCGTCACTAAAGAAGCAAAACTAAAGAAATATGAAAAAAACATACTAAACGGTACTAGTATTCATTATGAAATATTAATAAATAAGCTATCTGAAGTGTGAAACATAACTAAAAATGCTTAACTTACTTCAATATGCAGTTTTAAATTGTATGCGGATGACTTAGAAACAGAAAGTTTTTTGTTCAAAGTGCAAAGTTTGCACGAAAATCATTTCAATAACTGTGAAGTATTTATTATACGCCGGCCAGGGCAGCTCGATATTGTCATCTTCTATCAAATTTGTATCCTCTTCTATTAAAATTGCTGCCATGTTTGGTGGACATTGGAACAATAATCCAATTGAGCATTGAGCGCTAAAGCATTCATTTACATGACATTCTCGGTTGCTATAAAACACTAACACTCAGTTATCGCTCATTCATAAATTTTCCTTCCTCAGCCATACACTATATTCAATGCAAATATTGGCGGAATATGAAAATGGTGACGCCAAAGAAACCAATGCCGTCTAACATATAGAACTTATGGCGTCAAAATGATATGCCTGAGGTCAGCTCGAATTTGTATGATTCATTTTTCTCACTGCTTTCGCAAAGGAAATCGTGTACGATATGCGCCAGTCAGACGCGATTGAATCTTTTTTTTTTTTTTTTTTTTTTTTTTTTTTTTTTTTGCTCCATTAGAAAGTAGTTTTATGAAATCGCTACAAACTACAACATTTTTGTATCGCGCTACTCACTACACTACTTTTTTTAAAAAGTAGTGCGCTACACTACAAACTACTAAAAAATGTAGCTACTACAGTAGTTTCGCTACTTGTAGCGCGCTACTTCCGACCACTGATCTGAACTATCATATTTGGTTGGGCGTTTTTTTGGTCAAAATTGGGTCCTGTATTCCATTTCATAAGGGGCGGCTAATTTTTAGCGCGAGTGCTCTTCGGTACACTTAATCACAATAACTGTTTAAAAAAAACTGCTGTACTACTAGGAGATCGGAACAAAACTGGACTTCCATGAAGTTTTCTACACTGTAAAAAATGAGTGTTTTTACATTATAATACAGCTAATTTAAAATATTTAACCAAAAATTGCTAATTTTACAGTAATAAACTGTTAAATTACTACTTTTACAGAACCAAACTGTAAAATTGCTAATTTTACAGTTAAAAATTAAAATTGCTAATTTAATAATTTATTACCGTGCATTTTACAGTTTTAAACTGGAACCTCTGCTGCCAGTATTATACTGTTGTTTTAACAGTACAATACAGCTAAATTTCACGACAATAAATTGTAAAATTGCTAACTTTACAGTAAGAAACTAAAATTGCGAGTTTTACAGTTTATTACTGTGCATTTTTAGTTTTAAGTTTTAATCTCTGCTGCCAGTATTATACTGTAAGAACAACAGTTCGTTTTTTGCAGTGTCTTCACGATACAGCTTCGTAAGTAAAGCTGTTTGTGTCTCTTGGAAGAAACTGTATCGATGGTAGAAAACTTGATGAAATCCCAATTTCCTAGAGTTTTTCTACTACTGCAGTTCTTTTTTTTTTTTTTTTTCCTTCTTCTGCAATGAGCTTTTACGATCATTCGGTAAGCTGTTTTCGGCACTTTTTGGCTATATTTGACTCCCTGCATTTTTCATGGGACAACAAGAACAGCATCATGGGTACTTTCATACCAGCCTGAATCCTGATATTCACAGGTACCTTTCCTTAACTACAAAGGGGAAACTCCCATAAACCCGGATAATTGTTGTTCCCTTGTTTTACCTAAATGAGATTTCCCTGGTCACGACAGTAGTTCAGACCCCTTTAGTGCAAACAACTCCTGATCTGGGGGCTCCTTCAGGGAGTTCCCTCTAGGATCCATTGGAAGGATCCTCCCCCGCTCTCTTTATTGCCACCATGCATCAAGACGAGGGAATCGGTTGCTTGTCCAAATCCTCCGCTCCTATTGTCGCATTAAGATCCTCTCCCTACACCCCCTTTTGCTATCTTTTATTTTTTGACTTGCCAACCCGAAGAAAAATCGAGGAGGGGGTTGCTGTAATGGAATATTTGATCGGGCTTTTTCCCTGCGAAATTGAATAGTCTCGCAACGCGATTGAGTGTCATGCCACGTTTTATGAAGTTCTGCATTGTCCGGAAAAAGGGTGGATGTATTTGAATTTTTGCAAGTGCAGCTAAAGGTTGTGTTACGTTTCTTTGAGGGGATAGCGACAATCTATTTGCGTCATGAAAACGTTGGTGATGACCTCATTAATTTCAATCACTGGTTCAATCCTTTGAGTTACAGTCATTTAGGGTAACTTAGTCATAAGTATTGTATTTGTTTGTGTAAAACTGATGAAAAATCAGGGCCTGATCACTGAATAGGCCAACTAGGCCGTGGCCTAGGTCCCCCACATTTTAAGGGCCCCAAATGGCTAAAATTGTTTCGAGTCAATGGCTAAACTTGTTTTATCCACTGCCTAAAATTGCAAAGTCGGAGCACAAGTGCCCCAAAAAAAGTATTTGGCCTAGGGCCCAGTAATGTCTTCATCGGGCCCTGTGAAACACCCCTTAATTTCTGTAGTTATCTAAAATTGGGGAATAATTATTAAAGACATAAAAAATGAATTCTTAACTATTACTTTTGTTTTAAGCTATCCTGCCATTTAGGGAAACTTCAAGCCACACTTCAGAAAGGGGATGCTAACGAAATTATTTTAAATTCAAGTGGTTCAAAGTTAATGCAGCAAAATAAAATTTTAAAATGTTTAAAAACTTCCCCTTCGTACTTCACAACATTATAAGTTTTCTATTATAAAAAATGCACAGAATATCAGTGTTGGAAAAGCCTTTTTTAATCAGAGCCCGATTGAGATATCAAAGGGCCTTAGTCAAAACTGAGGGCCCCTGTATAGTTAAACCTTGCAACTTTGGCCATTTGCTAAACAATAGATTCAGTCATTTCGGGAGCCTGTTCAGTAATTGCTTTCACTTTCAACAACTTGAGAAATAGCTTCCCAAAACAGTCACTTCAGAATAATTGAATCATGCAATGAAGTACAAAATTGCCCTCCCTCACCTTTTTATTTTTCAAAGGCACAGAAACTGAAAAATTTGAATTTGTGCAAATGCAACGAACGTGGTACAAAGTTATTCTGAATGACTGTACAGGATTTGCTGATCTTTTTGGCGAAAAAAATAGCTTCTGGGAAATAGAAAATGAATAATTTCATCGCTCAGATGAGAGCGAAATGTTTCTTATTTGACACGGAAAATACTTGAGATTAATAAAAGAAGTTGCTTTAAAAAATATCGTAAAGAGCACTTGAAATTCAATCACTTTAAGAGGAAAATAATCTTTTCTATTGAAGAAAGGAAGGGTTAGAGGAAAAAAAATTAAAATACCGAAGTTGTGTGAATTGAATTATGTACATTATTTTTGAAAATCATTCGAGCACTTATACGTCATAACATTACACATTTCGTAAAAAGCCGACCTTTTCCCCCTTATATCATCTCAAAATATCATAAAATCATCGCAAAACTTTAAATGAAAGTATTTTTGCTTTCTAGTGCAACCTAAAAAATGTATTTTTGCTATTCTTAATTGGATGGTGTTATGCAAAAAGGAGTTAACCCACAAAAACCTGATTTTGGGAAAAGGGGGTTTGGGGAAAAAAAAAAAAAAAATTTCCCAAAAAAATTTTTTCCAAAAAGGGGGGGGGAAAAAGGGTTTAAGGGGAAAAAAAATTTTTAAAGGGAAAAAATTTTTTTTTTTTCCCTTTTAAAACCCCCCCCAAAATTTTTTTCTTTAATTAATTTTTTGGAAAAAAAAAATTTTTTTTTTTGGGGGGGGGGGGGGCCCCCCCTTTTTTAAAGGGGGGGGTTGGGGGGGGGGAAAAAACAAAAAACTCCGGGTTTAAAAAAGGGGGCCCTTTTTTTCCGTTTTTTAAAAAAATTTTTCCCCCTTTTTTTTTTTAAAAAAATTTTTTAAAAAAAAGGGGGGTTTGGGGGGGGGGAAATTTTGGGGGGGAAACCCTTTTTTTTCCCCCCGGGGGGTTTTTTTTTTTTTTTTTTGGGGCCCCCTTTTTTTTTCCCCCCCCCCCCCCCTTTTTTTTTTTTCCCCCTTTTTTTTTTGGGGAATTTTTTTTTCCCCCCCCCTTTTTTTGGGGAAAAAATTTTTTCCCCTTTTTAATTTTAAAAATTTTTTTTTTTTGGGGGCCTTTTTTTTTTTTTTTTTAAAAAAGATTTGGGTTTTTTGTTCGGGTGCCCTTTTTTGGGACAAAAAACAGTTTTAAACCTTTTTGAGTATCCCCGCTTAAAAGAGCGGGCCCGGGACCCCCCCCCCCCTTTTTCTCGGAAAAAAAAACCCATAATTTAAACCCCAATTGTAAAACCTGGGATATTTTTAAAAAAATATAATTTCCCGAACTTTAAAAATTTGAAGAAAAAATGTCCCGAAATTCCAAAAAAACCTCATTATTTTAAATAAAAAAATTTAAAAAACAAAAAAAATTAAAGTACTTTTTTTTTTTTTTTAAAAAAAAGCAAATGGTTTATTTAAAGGCATTTGAAGGGAAAACTTTTAAAACCTAAAAAATCTCGACGTCCCCTTTTTTAAAAAAAACAGAAAAAAACTTTTTTTAAAGGGAAAATTTTACTTTTTTTTTTAAACTTGGAATCTGGGCAATTAAAAGTCATTGAAATTAAAACCCTTAAAGGGAAAATTTGAATTAAAAAATCTAAAAAATTAAATAAAATTTCCCACCGAAGGGGCCAAAATTTTCCCTAAGGTTCTTCCAAGGTTTTTGCAGGGGAAAAGTCTTAAAAACTTTAATTTGTTTTTTTTTAATTGTGTTTAATTGTTTTCAAAATTTTTGAAACCCAAAGGTTTTTTGAAACATGTTTACTTTTTTCGGTTTTCCCCCTATTATTACTGTTTTTATTTCTAATTAAAACTCATCGCCCCCCCTATCGCCCCCTTAAAAGGGGTTTATTTTCCCCCTTTGGGATTCAAAAGCCCCTTTGGGGGCGATCCCCCCCCCGGGTTTGGGGAAAAAACCCCTTTCAAAAAAACATATATCCTCAAAAAAAACCCCCAAAAAAAACGAATTGGTTTTATAGTTATTAACCCAAGTTTTTCATTTAAACTTAAGGAAACAACCCCAGGGGGTTCCAAGAGGGCTTTTTTTTTTTTTGGGGAAAAAATAAAATTTTAAAAAAAATAATGAGGGGAATAAAAAATTTTAACCCTTTAAAATTTTTACAATG
>JAXGGA010020558.1:0-18065 GCA_038373865.1 Uloborus plumipes | reverse complement strand
ATTTATTGAAGTAACAAAAATATTAATGAGTTTAAAGAATGAATATTATCTCTGGGTCTAGTAAAATAGCATTTAAAAACTGCTGTAGAAACCTGTTGTAGTTAAACATTATGGAAGTAATTGCTGAACGGAATTAATGTCTGTAGAAGCTGATCAAATGGAAAAACTCGCATATGCCTATCTTTGAAAGTGAAAATTTTGAAAACATGACTGCAAGTTAAAGTGCCTTCTGGCTTATTAGCAGTTATGTAACATTCAAACATTATTTTTTTTAGTTTTGGCTCTTTTTTTTTGTGCGGAAGTGTTTGAAGGTTGGAAGTTATGTTATAATAAATAATATGCATTTTCAGTTTGTTTTGTCGAGTACTACAGTTAGGGGCCTATTTTTAGTCAAAAAAAAATCGTAAATTACCCCTAAAATTTTCCTAAAATTTTGTCAAAATGTTCCTAAAATTCCTTTAAAATTTTGAAAAAGTCTACTGCGAGCCCTGCTAATGTCATATCCCCCCTTCAGGGCCGTCGGCAAGGGGGGGGGTGCTACACCCCCTCACTTTTCTGAAGAAAGGGGCTGTCGATTTTATTTTATTATTAAAATGAAATTTTAGAAAAATATTTCAGGACTTTAAATGAAATTTAAAAAAGAAGCGGAATAATTTAAACATTATTCAGAATGTCAGTAAACCTGATTTTGTGAAAAAGTCCTGTATTTTCCACGTCCCCAAGTATTACTTATGAAAAATAACTAATTGGGACCGCGAAAAATAGTTAAGATTCCTTCACAGCAATATTCGTTGCGAAAAAATACGAAATTTTCTCATTCAGGGGGTCATGTAAACGGGAAACTATAGGTCGCCCTGCCCAGTTTGGAAAAAAAAAGTACTGTATAAATATGTGCGAGAGCTTTAAAAGGTACGCGAACCTCTGTAAATAAAATTAGTTAAATTAATAAAACATAAATCAAATTATGTATACATAATTCAACAAGATCGATGCAATATTAAAAAAAAAAGAATATATGCAGAGGGCCGCCAAATTTTATATTTTAAATAAATTTAAATTGAAGAAAATTACACAAAATACCATTATTGAAAGATAGTGCAATGTTTAAACTGAAGATAATTAAAAAGAAAATTTATTACTTTTCACTTTGTGTTGGGACCGAACGAATTTTTTTATGTAGTCAATTTGAAGAAATAACAATAATAATAATAAAAGTTTATTATACTGAAATTAAAAAAAGGGGGGAGGGGGGAGAATTAAATGCGGTTGCCCTCTCTGCGGCACATTGAAGAGGCTCTTTCAACCTCCTCACACCATTAAAATGAAAATCGCATATGTTGGTGAATATTGTGCACACGGTATGAGCCCTGCTCCACATCAGCGGAAAACGCGACTGAAACCGAAAATCCGAGTACTTTCCATAGGAACACTATTTAATCCATTTTACGTTTCTGCTTTACGCTCGCGTTTTCCGCTGATGTGGAGCAGGACCCTAAAAGTTACTGTGATGCTCCAGATTTTTTTTCTAAATCACATCGCAGTCAAACGACGCAAAACTGCTCATTGACCGTTTTTTTCGGTGGAAAAAGGAAACAAACAAATGCGCTGCGAGCATCGATTTTAAACCATATTTTCGACAACAGTTCAAGATGCTATTAGCCAATTTGTTAACTATGGCGAAAGACAATATGAATGCGAACTTAGAGGAGATGAAGCCTCTATTCCTCCTATTAAGTCCACCGCTTTCCAGAGGCCAAATGAGTTCCACCAATATAGAGGCATTCATTAATTTTTTCGCCAATTCCAATTTATACATGGATCCTTTGGGACTTCAAGCTGAATTGGAAATTTTATCTGATAAGTGCAATGAAAATGGAATAGAAACGTTATCAGAAGTAATGATTGAAGCACGGAAGCTCAAGTCTGCCCTTCCACTGGCTTACTGTGCTTGTCGGCTTTGATTTACTTCTCCGGTAACAGTTGCTACCAATGAAAGAACTTTCAGTAAACTGGAAATTCATCAAAAATGTTTTGAGGAGTACAATGGGAGACCAGCGTTTAGACTCTCTAGTACTGCTGGCATGTGAGAAAGATATTACAGACGCCATAAATTTAAAGAGTTTAGCAAGCAAATGGGCTACATTGAAGCACAGGCGCTGTCAATTTTAAATTATTATTTTTTTACCAATAAAATTTGTGAAATGTATTTTTAAAAAACTAAGGAGTAGATTAAAAATTTTGTCTCTTTTCAAATTTTTTTTTTCTGTTACTTTTTTGTTAAACAAACTGGATTTTCAACTTGCAATTTAAAAAAAGAAAAAGGAAGAAGAAAAAAGAAAAATACTCATATTTATCGGGGAAAATTTTTTTTAATGGTAATTAATTGGATCTGCATGTCCAGAACATTTTTAGGCAGTTGAACTTTATCTGCGTTTCCCACAAAACTTAATAGCATGAATGCTCAAGGGACAATCGCCCGCAAAATACCGAAGAAGAAAAAGATACCTCATGAATCTTTTAAAATATGCCCGGCACAAAGCAGATTGCCCAAAGGGTAAGACTTTAACAAATAAATGCTTATTATTATTTATTGTTTATTAATATTTTTTGACATTTAACATTTATATGGTGTTTGTATAAATAGTTCTGCATATTAATTTAAAGTTTTAAGCATGTGCTCAAAAACTTAAAAGCTGTTTGTAGCCACTCAGGCTTGTCATTTTGAATTTTTCCATGTGTGTGCTGTGTGGGAGGAGGGGGTATACTAAATGCTAATTTTATAGGAAAAAATCAAAAAACTAAAATTTGGTCCACCTTCCACCTTTGTAAAAAATATTAGATTTCAAAGCTCGGGGGAAGCTATCTCCCTCACTCCCCTATATGATGAACCCAGGGCCGCCAAATTCCCAACAACCCCCCCAGATATTTCAGCTAGCGACGGCCCTGCCCCCCTTAACCAGGTGACTTTTCCTATTTAGCGCTAAAAACATGTTGCCAAGAGCTCTGTTTAAAAATAAAATCTCCTTGAATTCCCATTCATTTTAAGTTACGGAAAATCATCTAAAATTGTGCGTTGAAGACTTCAATATCTAATCAAAAGAATGCTGAAAAAGTCTACTTTTACCTTATCAAAGGTGACTTACAATGCATTTTTAAAACTTCAACTTTGAAACAGTTAAAGGGAAGAGCCTCAGAACCTCCCCTTTTCTTGATCGAAATTCTTATGAAATTGTGTTTTTGAATTTTAATTTCTAAAAATTAAGGTGCAGAGTTCTGAACTCCATCCTTTTCTCTAACGCCATCGGAGGTGGCGAACAATTGCATTTTTAAGAGTTATATCTCGAAGAAACTTCTGGTTGAGAGCGTTCCCTTTCCATTAAGAATAAATCAAAGATTGTTTAACATTGCATTTTTGGAAGTCTACTCTCAAGAAATTACCTGAAGATTCCGTGTCCTATTATCCTTACATTACCAACGGTGGATCACACTCATGTATTTAATACTTTGTTTTAAAAAATGTCAATGTATAAGAACTGCAAACCTAAAAATGTTTAAAATTGTTTCTTTGGAAATTGGATTTTGAAAAATTTCAAAGCAATGTTCCAAAACTCATTCCCTCTTCGAACCTCCACAAAGAAAGCCTACCATTGCATTTTCGGGACTTTAATCTTGAAAATTTCTGAGCAAAAACTCTCGAATCCCCCTATTTTAGCATCATGGAATATCTTCTTAAATAGCAGTTTTCAAATTTTAAAATGGTACAATTTCTGAAAAAGAGTGGCCTATCCATTCCAATTACGACACATATATACGAATTATGCTTGCAGTTGCATTTTGAAGACTTAAAACTAATCTTTCAAGCCACCAAATAAAATTATAATTTTAACTCTACAATTTAAGAAATTTTCTGCAGATTACCCGAGGCACCCTTCTTTTATTCAAATTTTACTTTTGATATTGTTATTTTTCTCCTCATATGTAACAAATTCTCTGGATTTCTGTGATATTCTTTTACTAATCCGTTCCACAAGCTGAGTCCTGTCTTTGTATGTATTTGAAAACGCCAAACTCATGCCCCAGTTTCTTGAGTTTTAGATGGCCCTGATTGTACTAATAAAATACTGACTGATAGGATTTTTGGGAGGGGGTCCAAAATATATAAAATGTCAAGTTATGAAAAATAAAATTTTTGTTAAACTTTGTTGACATTTAAGGAATGGGAAGGTTTTAATGCTAATCTCTGGAAATTTTTTGACATTGGACTCTGGTGACGTTAGCAGAGGGAAGGTGGTTTGATATTCTACTTTAGAAAATTTTCGAAATTAAAGTCATTAAGATGTAATTATTGGCTATCTTTGGTGATGCTCTGGTGACTTTCCTCCAAAAATGTTCAGACAGAGATATCTTTAACGAAATTTTCGACTATGTCTGATTACGATAGATGAAAATGGGTAAGGTTCTCTTCTGAAATTTCTTTCAAAACTAAAGTCTCAGTTCTAGTTCATCTTTGAGAAGAAAAGGTTAGGGGGCTCTCTCGCTGAAATTTAAAAAAGCGAAACTCTTTTTGGTGATGTTAAAGGGATGTGGCAAGTTTGGGTGCTCCAGGAAGTTTTCATAAAACTTAATTTTAACTATCTGGAAAATTTTCGTGATTGCACTGCACAGTTGTAGGTTACCTAAAGCAAGTTTAGGTGTTAAAATAATAAGAAAATGCAGGTAGCCCAATCAATAAATACATTTTATCTTGCAAAAAATGGGCTAGAAGTTTTTATTTTTTAACAAACCAAGTTATCCAACATAAAAGACCCCGGGAGAATTGAGGGGCGAAAAACCACAAAAATGTATGACTTTTTGAGGTTTTTACGAAATATCTCAGAAATGGTAAAAGTTCGTGAAAATTGTTAAGTAAAAAAGTTAAAGAAGATTAAATTTCCTACAACTTTTTTGTAGCACAAATAATAAGCTCGCTGTAGCTCTTTGAAAATAGACGTTTCCTCCCCCCCCCAAGAAAAAAAAGCTTTTATTCTGAAATTAAGGCCCATTAGTTATAAAAAATTAACTGGAAGCTTTAGTTTGAGACAGTTTATCTACATTTTTAGCTTTTTGCTTCCCTATTTTTCTTTTGACACCCTCCCCCTTTCCAACGCTCAGAGTACCAAGTACGCAATTCCGATGAGAGGCCATGTCAGCCTAGTTGGAAAACCCAGTCGGGGCTTGGTCCTAGAGCTGACCCGGCTCGGAGTTGGAGTAGGATAAATTTAACAAATACTGATGGGGGGAGGGGGGATCCACCAAACTGACAAGAGGTCCAACATTGCGCTTGGTGGTCCTGACCAACTTTAATTTCACAAAAGTAGTTCTCATCAGACACCAATAACAGACAATAGCATTGTGTAACTGGGATATGTGTATCTATGTGCGGATCCAGAGGGCTCGTGATCCCTCCCTTAAACGACTAAATATGGCTTAAAATTGCATTTTTGGCACTCATATTTCGAAAAAAATCGCCAAATACGGTTTGCTCTCAAAAAGTGCACGTTGACCCTTTTCTTTCTGAAAATGACCGTCTCCTGAACCAAAAGCTGGATCCGCCTTTGTATGTTACAAGCATTCATTTATAGCACATAATTCATACATTCGCTCTGATTATTACAAAATAAATTTAAAAAAGAACACAATATTTGCATATTCATAGAAATGAATGAATATTAGGAGGCTAATGAGCAGAGAATCAAAAGAATCATGCATAAATGACATTACAGTAATAATAATCAACCCACCCCCCTCTCGCACGAACTAAGAACTCTGGTTTGACAGAAGTAGTCCTTCAGACTTCAACACCCGACGATAAATAGTATTGTGTAACAGGAATATATAACATACATTTTTTATTTTCTTTGGTGCAGCTCAGAAATCATACATTCTACACTGATTGTTACCCACAAAAATACAATATTTGCATATAAATGTGAATGAACAAACATTGGGGTGTTAATAAGCAAATATAATTAAGACAAACATGCATAAATGACAATACAGTAATAATAATATATGCCCATAGAATTACCTTTTAAAATAAAACCTATCTGTAGAAGCTTAACATGTACATATAAATTACAGGAAGAGTCGTTCGACCTTAAAATAAATGGAGGATATTAAAATATTTGTATTTTCTTCAAAGTCGTTTTGCAGGCCCAGAGTTTCCTATTTCAGGATCTATAGAAGGTAGAAGGGAGCTACAGTCCTTAAGTTGTTCCTCTCCTTGTTGCGATGTTTTAAAGCTCTTGGAATAAATCATCTTCTTCTGCAGTCTCATTCAAAGATGAAATGATGCGAAAGAATCTTAATGAGATGTTTGGAAACAAATTTTCTGTACAGATAGCCACTGATTCATTGAGGATGGAGTGAGGACATAAATGATTGTGGCATTGATAACTGAGTGGGACAAAACTATTCATGTTCTTTCCATTTTACCCTGGAGCCCCTTTTGTAGTTCAGTATGATGGATTCCAACAGTAGTTTCAATATATCCGGAAAGACTGAATCGACGTCACTTAAGAAGTTGTCAGTTGGAGGAGAGTCTTTAGTTGTAAACTTCTGACTCTATGTCTGACTAAAGAATATCTGCAGTTGCTTTGAAAGCTCATAGTTTTTCCTTGTGAGGATCAGAGTTCTTGTTGCTATACCTGTTATCAGTGAGTATTTTGTAGTTAACATTTCAGAAGCAAACAACTGCTTTCTTGTCGGTAGTTTCGACTCTTAAAATATCTTAATATTTTTTTGTGAAGAAGTGATTTAAGTGATCAGATATTATGACGAAATTCACCGTCTTTTAATCTATCAAATCCTTTATGAGAAACAGGTACTCCTCTGAGCTGTTTTCAAGGTTAGAGTAAATAGCTTCCATTGCCTCCATGTTTTTGCAGGGTGTCATCCTCATATTTTCTTGACTTTAGGTATCTGGTAACTTATGATACGAGGCATCAACAGCAACTAAGTCTTTTACACTTCCAATGTGATTAAGTATCTTTGTCTTCCACTTCTGTGCACGATTTTCTGTTGCTTTTACTATTGCTTCCTTCACACTCAGTTTCATGACATAATGGATTGAGTTTCTTTCATGCTCGGGAAGCCGCTTCTACTTTTTAAAGAAATCTCTCGGTATCCTCCTCGGTACAAGCAGCACTGATCTTTGAAACAGAAACCTTCAATTCATGATCCAAGGAATGGAGCACAGTGATTTGACCCAAGTCTGACTAAAAGCCATATTATCCTAGTCGGAAACTAGGGGACCAGCATGATAGAATCAGATCATCATGAATTGTCTTGGGGAGAGAGGGGGGCAGAGGGTCCCGGGACCAGACTGACAAACGATCCTCCTTGGCTCGCGACGACCCTGATTTGACTATCATCACCACCAGCTGCACAACTCCGCACATATGCTACAATTATTTGTTCATTGACGTTAGCGTTTGAAACAGGCAGTATAAATTGTCATTTCTAGTAAGTGCCTTAAAAATGCTGATGTTCTTCACTGCATCTTTGAGGATTTTCTACTCCCTCCTCCTCTTCACACTCTTTATTTCTCCTTCATTCAAACTTATTTCGTTCAAAAACAAGCACCGTGGTCAGGTGCAGCTGTCTCTGGGAACAAAATCTGTGCATGCGCATTGCGCGAATGTCTTAGCGCACACTGTAGAGTTCAGAAAAAATGCCGACTTTCAAGACATTGTAACGCAATTGCTATACATGCTATTTATTCAATTTACACTACTCCAACCCCGAGCAGGGTCCGCTCTAGGACCGGGCCCCGACTGATTTTTCGAACTAGGTTGACATGACCTCTCATCGGACCTGCGGACTTGGTACTCTCTGGAGGGGGGGGGGAGTCTCAAAAGGAAAATAGGGAAGCAAAAAACTAAAAATGTTGATAAACTTTCTCAAACTAAAGCTTCCAGTTAAATTTTAATAACTAATGGGCCTTATTTTAAGAATAAACGCTTTTTTTCTTGGGGGGGGGGGAGGAAAAATGTCTGTTTTCAAAGAGCTACAGCGGGCTTATTATTTGTGCTACAAAAAACTTGTAATAATGAAAGTTGTGGAAAATTTAATCTTCTTTAACTTTTGTACTTAACAATTTTTGCTAACTTTTAAAAATTTCTGAGATATTTCGTAAAAACCACATAAAGTCATACATTTTTATTGTTTTTTGCCCCCCCCCCCCCCCCACACACAGAGAAAAAAAGTTCTTCCGCGGTCTTTCGTGTTGGAAAACTTGGTTTTTTTCAAGTTGGCACTCATGTGTAAAAGTTAAGAAAGAAAAAATCTTTTACCCCATTTTTCTCTATCTATTGATTGGACTAAGGGGCTATCTCTAGAAATTTCTCGATTTTGCTGTCCGAAAAACTTTTTACGAAGTTTTTTCATAACCAATATCTGACAGGGGCAAATTTATACTTTGTTTGGTAAAAATAGGAGTAAGAGGGCTGGTGGGCTCTCTGTATTCTCTTTCAAAGTTGTTTTAGAAACTCTATTTTAGTCAATCTTTTAAGAGAAAGGTTTTTCAGAGACTCATGCTTGGAACTTTCCAAAAGTGACCCAAAACTATTTTAGATATGGAGGCCTTTTTATAGTCTAGACCAGTGATTCTCAATCAATGGTCTGCAAAAAACTTGGCTGGTCTTTAGCAATTTTTGCTTATCCACATAAAAGAAAATTCAAATACGAGAACGAGAAAAACGAAAATAAGAAGGGAAAATAAGAGGAAAAAAGAAGGGAAAAAAGGCTCACTCACGTCTTGCTGGAGTTAGTTAAGGGAGCATTTAAGCATGAGTTAGGTGGATAAGTAAAGTATAAAGCAGTGAGTAACCGTCCCTAAGTTAAGCAAGTGCTAAGGCATGAACATGCAATACACGGCCAACTCGGTCATTTCGATCCATGGACTTCAGTTTCGTTCTTATTATGAACTCATCAGCATGGAATACGAAAGTAACTGAGTTGGAGGCAAAAATCCTCTGATGGAGCAAAGAGAGCCAAAAAAAACTGGCAGCTAATGTGAAATTAGAATAGCAGCGAGCGACCGCACTTGGTACGGTACAACTCGTAAATTTTAAGGCAGAGCTCGGGTATAAAGCAGTGAGTAACCGCCCCTAAGCATTGCTCAGGACTTTGCTCAGCATACTTGTTGAAATCGCTCGCTGGTATTCTAATTTCACATTAGCTGCCAGTTTTTTTTTGGCTTTCTCTGCTCTATAAGAGGATTTTGGCCTCCAACTCGGTTACTTCCGTATTCCATTCTGATGAGTGCATAATAAGCACGAAACTGCAGTCCATGGATTGAAATGACTGAGTTGGCGGTGTATTGCGAATTCATGTGTTCAGGGAAAGACCAACTCCTCCTCCCAGTCTGCCACTTCCGCTTACCGGCGTGCATGATTGACGGTCAGGTATCTCGGGGGGGCATGCGAAAAATATAAAATAATAATTTTTTTGTTGAAAAATTTTGGAAGAAAAAAAGCAAATGAGCGAGTCTTATTGCCGAACCCCCCAAAAAAACGAAAAGCGAAGTTTAATTGTAACCGGCCCCGTGGCCCACCGACTCTTCAGCCGATTGCGGGTCATTCCGTGTCAAATCAATACAGTGATCAGACCTCGCCTGTGTCTGACATGCCCAGTAGGGTATGTCATAAAAATAAAAGTTTTTTTTTTCGACTTGGTACACGCACTTTCCTATGTAATCACTCAATTTGAGATGATTGGTACAAAAAAAAGTTTTTGGAAAAAAATTTTAGCTACCGGGAAAACGCAATTTACATAAGCGTTTTTTTCAAAAAATTCACTATTTTCAAGTTGAAAACGCAATATAGCTGCAGGAGTTTTTTTAAAAGATTGTTCTGCTAACTTAAATGCATGTTTTGAACTCTAATGAACATACTTTCCTTATAAAAAATGCAGTTAAATATATATTTCGTCTCTTTTTGTTTTTAAAATGAGCAGAAACTATCGGTAATCGTTCCTACTGAAACGGGTTACGCTTTTGGTCAATCGACACCGCTGTCTTCGTTAGGCAGTCAGTCAGTTGTTCGGGGGAAAATTCCACATACATCTGGGGAAGTGACCCCCATTTTGCTTATTAACGCCCCCCCCCCAAGATAACTTTTTACCAGCAGCAGCGTTTTCACTAAAATGTCTTTCATACTGCGTAAGATTTTTATATTAGTTGCGCTTTCCGACAAAAGGCAAATTGAGATTCTCTTTTTTGTTTTATTAAAGGATGGATTGATTTCCACTAAAAACCTGGAAAGCAAAAGGCACTAATAATTTTAAACATCGAAGAAGTCAGACTTACAGTTCGACTCTCCCGAAAGCTAGTACCGTCGTGTAATATTATGACTCGAGGAAATACCCTGGAATTTTTGTAGTATAGCTGTACGAAGTAAACGAAACTACCTTGATATTAGTAGAGCGACCGATACTTCAGTCAGGTTTGCTGTGTCATCAACCGCGGCAGTTGCTATCATGTGAAATAGGATTATGTGACTGGTTGAAGGACATAGGTATAGACATTTGCCTTCAACTAATTGGCAGTGATACCTCCAATGAAATGTCTGGCTGGAAAGGAGGCATGCTACATTATATCAGAAAACTCCTCCATTACATACTTTTTAGATCTTTCTTTATGCATGCTTTACATCGACGAGCAGATATTAAGTCATATAGTCGCAAAACTTGACGGATCAGCTTCTCCATAAAAGGAATGGATTGGTACTGTAGGTAAACTCTTTTCCCAAGTTGAGTTTCTTGAGAAAAAAAACAAAGTTTAAGCCAATTCAATTTTTGGAACCCCTTGTTAATATGGACGAAAATGTTGCTAGTCAGTCGATCAGTTCCGTGGAAGGCAGAAGCATTGAAGCTCACTGATGGCGGAACTATTTCCAGCCCTAATTGATACTATTTTGTCAAATGCAAAGGCATTTTTACCTTAGTCCTCAGAGCAAAGAAGAGTTAAAAGTAAAGTTTCCTGTATAAAAAATGGGTCGTTTTGGGCTATTCCAGAAAATTTACTCATTACTCTTCTTTACTTTGAGGACTAAGGTAAAAACGCCTTTGCATTTGACAAAATAGTATCAATTAGGGCTGGAAATAGTTCGGCCATCAGTGAGCTTCAATGCTTCTGCCTTCTACGGAACTGATCGACTGACTAGCAACATTTTCGTCCATATTAACAAAGGGCTCCAAAAATTTTCCTTTTATGGAGAAGCTGATCCGTCAAGTTTTGCGACTATATGACTTAATATCTGCTCGTTAATGTGAAGCCAGCAGAAAGAAAGATCTAAAAAGTATGTAATGGAGGAGTTTTTCGATATAATGTAGCATGCCTCCTTTCCAGCCAGACATTTTATTGGAGGTATCACTGCCAATTAGTTGAAGGCAAATGTCTATACCTATGTCTTTCAATCAGTCACATAATCCTATTTCACGTTGCTCAGCCAGTTTTTCCTTTGTTCTCTTATTCTTCTGGTGTATTATAGTGAGTGAGGTAGTGATCTCCACGTTCTTCTGTTACGGTCTTTATTTGATGATGCTTTTCCGAAAGCTACCAGTGTTCTCATCGTGACTAAGAGTGAGAAGTGTTATGCTTCCTGCTTTCCACAAAAAATGCAGTAAAGTTACTTCTTGCGATATTGGAACTCTCCTCTGCGCTTGGGTGCTCGATAACATGCTCTTTAGCATGAAATACCTTTTTGCTATCGCACATGAGATGTTTTTTATATTCATCGAGATGGCCTGCTTTCACAAGATTACCCAAAAGGCTATATATGATAGGAAATGCTGTGGTGGATGACACAGCAAACCTGACTGAAGTATCGGTCGCTCTACTAATATCAAGGTAGTTTCGTTTACTTCGTACAGCTATACTACAAAAATTCCAGGGTATTTCCTCGAGTCATAATATTACACGACGGCACTAGCTTTCGGGAGAGTCGAACTGTAAGTCCGACTTCTTCGATGTTTAAAATTATTAGTGCCTTTTGCTTTCCAGGTTTTTAGTGGAAATCAATCCATCCTTTAATAAAACAAAAAAGAGAATCTCAATTTGCCTTTTGTCGGAAAGCGCAACTAGTATAAAAATCTTACGCAGTATGAAAGACATTTTAGTGAAAACGCTGCTGCTGGTAAAAAGTTATCTTGGGGGGGGGGGGGGGCGTTAATAAGCAAAATGGGGGTCACTTCCCCAGATGTATGTGGAATTTTCCCCCGAACAACTGACTGACTGCCTAACGAAGACAGCGATGTCGATTGACCAAAAGCGTAACCTGTTTCAGTAGGAACCGATTACCGATAGTTTCTGCTCTTTTTAAAAACAAATAGAGACGAAATATATATTTAACTGCATTTTTTATAAGGAAAGTATGTTCATTAGAGTTCAAAACATGCATTTAAGTTAGCAGAACAATCTTTTAAAAAACTCCCGCAGCTATATTGCGTTTTCAACTTAAAAATAGTGAATTTTTTGAAAAAACGCTTATGTAAATTGCGTTTTCCCGGTAGCTAAAATTTTTTTCCAAAAACTTTTTTTTGTACCAATCAACTCAAATTGAGTGATTACATAGGAAAGTGCGTGTACCAAGTCGAAAAAAAAAAAACTTTTATTTTTATGACATACCCTAATGCCCAGTGTGTCTGGCAAGATGTAAAAACCATCAACACTGTCTGGCTGTTGAGGTATCATGTTTTTACAGGTCCCCAAGCAACATATATAAAATTCAGCTTTTATATTATGTCGAAAGAATAATTATTTTAAATTAATGTTTAGGGGTGTCTGGCAGCGGGTTGAAACCACACTTGGTGTCCAGAAATGAATGACGTGATTTCTAATGTTGTTTCGAAGAAAATATTAAAGAGTTGAGCTTTATGCTTTAACGAAATTGAGTTACTATTTTATATAAAACCTTTACGACTTGGTACCTGCCCGAGTAACCATAGTGCCACTGGCCAAACTTAATACTCTCTGATAGTTCTTAACTGTGCTGGGGACATGTGCAGAAAAACTTTCAGCTTTTATACAATAAGAAAGGTCTGGCAGTCATGGGCCCTTGGACTGTAAGTTACAGGCTCATGCACCTAGCTCGCTGATTTAACCAGCTCCTGTGCACTCCATACCTGGGAAGCAAACCAACCACTTGGACACTGGTCGAGCAGTTGGTTGCTTTGTCTCGGGGCCGTAACCAGACCTTAGTTTCGGGCAGGGTTGCAAAAAAGCCGGCTTTTTTTTTAAAAGGCCAGACCGGCCGGCTTTTATTAAAAAAGCCGATCTTTTTTGGCCTTTTTTTAAAAAAAGCCAGTCTTTTTTGGCCTTTTTTAAAATATTATACTTTACACTTATACTTTTGACTTCTATGCATTTTAATCAGGTAACCCATATCAATTTAAGTAATAAAACAATACTTTTGTGAAATGATAAAAGAAATATTTACACAAAAACTGCAAATCATTATAAAACATCAAATAATAATGTCATAGCATATCACTGCTAGATTAGTTGGTTTGAATTTGAATAAAATGCAAAGAGCGAACTTCCCTTTATTTAAACTCTGCTGAAAAGAAAAATATTAGAATTGTCTGAAGACACATGTCAATTGGACAAAAAAGCCCATCCTGCACTATTTGTAAAATGATATGAAGGTATCATGACCAGCACTCTTTAGTGAAAGCAAGGCATTATCTCCCTTCCTAGAAACTATGGCCCCTTAATAAAAGGGAAGGCAAACCCTGTGTCCTTAAGCAATAACAGGAGTCTCAGAATTCAGTAGAGGCTTGTGCGGAAAGAAAGGGTGAGATATCATTGGGAACAATCCTTCAAATTGAGTGGCAGGAGCACCAATGTACAAAAGGATTAAAAGTTTAAAATCAAGATAAAAAGCAGGTGGCTGCACATTATTATACTAAAAGAAAGGATGCCTTCCTTCATTCTTTAGGAAGTGGAGAGCAGGTGAAAGAGCAATGGTCAGCTCAATGACAATTTGACAATCCAGTTGATTGAGGGAATGGCACCTAAAAGAGAGATTGCAGGGAAACAAAGTTCTTCTGCATTTTATGCAATCTTTAGTGTCAGAAACCAACAGGATGTCCACAATTTTATAACAAAAGGCTGGGGAAGCACTGCATAGGGGATTTATCTAACAAGCAATTTAATTGGTTACTGATCTAGTTCCAGTAACCAATAGAATTGCACCTCTTCAAAGAATGGAAATGAAGGTTGAAAAATGTTATCACAATTTTTTTTTCTATTTTAGAATTATTTTCAGCTCTGAGTAGCTCAGTCAAAGTTTTTCGTGATCATTATTATTTAGCTTAAATTATAATGGCATCTGGATGTGGGAGAAAACAAGCTTCCGAATGGAATGAGTTCACTGAATTTGGCACAAAAGTGAAGTGCAAACGTTATGAAAGTGTTGTTAGCAAAAGAGCAGTAAGAATAAAAGAACATTTAAAACAGTGTAGAAAGAATACTAAAATTTTAAAAAGACTGTTGCATCGATTTTTTTTTTTTTTTTGCACTATTATTTATGTATACAATAGTAAAAACATTACTTCTGAAATCTGTATCATTCCAGTAGAATTTAAATTCATTCACTAATATAGACCTGTTGGTTTCTATGTATACATAAAAAACTTTTTATTTTTTAAACAATTGTTTTTCAATTAAGAAGCAGATAAAAGTTTTTGTGACTTAAAAAAAAGCAGAAAAAAATATAAGAGTTCATTGTTATTTCAAGACTAAACCAGATAACTGCTAACAACAGCAGCAGAATCATGTGAGCTTTTGAATACTTTGACGAAAATTCATTTACGACCATTTACATTCCATTGAACAAGACTAATTACCTGATATAGAACAATAGCTTTATTTTTCTATTTTTGTAACAACTATCTAATTTTTAGTCTTGTGTCATGGAATTTGTCAACAGAGCTGTAATTGTATTAATAATATAATTTTCATTTAAGTAAATTAAAATAAAACACCACAAAAAAAAATAAAACAAAAATCCTAAAAAAACCAGAGTTTTTAATAAAAGCCGGCCTTTTTTCCTAAAAAAGTCGGCCTTTTTTAAGTGGTTTAAACCAGTGGTTCTCAACCTTTTCACTGCTAACGCCCCCTTAAGGAGTGAAAATTTTTCCAACGCCCCCCTTTATGTTAAAAGTGAGGGAGTTTACGAAAAGAGGTAAAAAGCTTAAAATAATTTTCTTCCAGAATTTTACAAAACGGTTAAACAACATATATTTTCCCTCGGTATACATTATTATATATAGAATTAAAATGACGAATTTAGAAATTTAAACAAATCTAGGCTTAAAAAATATTCTACTTTCAAAAGAAAATATTCTACTTCAGAAATATATGCTAGTGAGATATTTGTGCTTGGTGATTCAAAGCCAGTTTAATCAGTTGGCTAAATATTTTTTGTAAGATGAAGGCGCAAAACCCCTCTTGGGACGATTTGGAGACGATTTCTCTTTTTTGTAACTAGGTCGGTGACAACACTGAATCCTCGTTTGACAAGGTGGGAAGAGGGGAAGATAATTAAAAAAAATTTTGACGATAGCCCACAGAACAGGAAAAGGCTACTAATGTTTCCTTGCAGCCAAAATCCTGCAACATTGTTAACATTCTGGAAACTAGCTTTCAAAATTCATTGGGTAAAAGTTCAACCAAGTCTTCCTGATACTGAACATCTGGTGTCTCAATGTTTTCAAACGGGCTGATGACCCATTGAGGAACGTTCAGAGAAAAAATATCCTCAAAGCGCTTAGAGAAGTCTTTGTGCTTGTAAAGACTGAAGATATCGGTAATAAATTTGAGCATCATCAAAGGAGATTTCAAAGTAAATGAATGAAATGAGAAAAAGCCAAAGTGAAAATACTGAGGTCAAACCAAACAGTCAAACTGGGCAAGCACTTTAAGCATTGCAATACGGTTGCTAGTAAAATTTAGGAAATAACCAAACCAAGAAAATAATCAACTTGCACGAATACCCCTTCCTTCGAGATATTTTGACTAACTTTGGGGAGACTTACTTTCCCATAGGGTACAAGATAACTTAAGAAATGTAATGAAAGAAAATTACAGAAGTAAAAAAAAAAAAACCAAGGAACTAAATCGATGACGTTTAATGCTTCTGCCTAAAACGCTACTAGTGGGAAACACTCAAATGCAATTGGGAATTTCTTTTCGCAGTATTTTGAATCCCCCATTAAATTTTGGCAATAAACATTAATATCTGGTATTCTAATCTAGGAATTGTTCAGTCTGAAAACCAGTTTCGTTTAGCAACAATCAAAGTAGTCGACTAAAACTTTAGAACTTAATTAGACCATTTTCGCCTACAGATGAAGTACGGGATTTTTTACAAGCATGATAATTACTAAGTAAAATATAGATGCATTACTAAAAAAATATATAAAGCTATTCGAAATTACATTGTAATAGTAGAAAGAATCAATCACCAATTCGGCTTAAAAATAACCAAGCGATGGTGAGGCTAATGCTTTTGAATTTAATCTGGCTGTGTGTAATCGAAATTAGCCAAATTGGCTAATATTAGCCAAAATGTGAAGCCCTAATTGCGACTGCGATTAGTTGTAGCATTTCTCCATTAAGGTAGCATTCTCTTTCAAGGTTGTTGGATGCAAAAGATCACTAAAAAGCCAAATCGCTACAAAAGAGAGAGATAAAAGGGAAAAAAAAGCTAAACTATTTTAAAAGCAAAACAGGCACCTTAGAAAAACGTAAGGAAATAAGATTAGAGATTCCAGAGCGCATAAGTTGATTTATGGTTAGCACAAATAATTCAAGTTGGATTCGTGATTTAATACAATATTTAATATTGATTTTTAAAATTAAAATTAAATTGTAATGCATTTATCGTCCACTGACCCCAAATTTTCCCACCGCCCCCCTATCGCCCAAAATATACCCACCGCCCCCCTACTGCCCAAAACATGTTCACCGCCCCTCAGCATCTTCCCACCGCCCACAGGGGGGCAGGTACCGCCCCCGTTGAGAACCACTGGTTTAAACCAAAAAAAGCCGGCCGGCCTTTTTTTGGCCCGGCTAAAATGTATCAACCCTGGTTTCGGGGAGGGTTTTACAGAACCTATTTCTTGTGAAATCGATAAAATCTGATTTCATGTTCTATATTCTGCTGATTTTTGCTGCAATACGTGTTAAAAGGGTGTTAACATGAAAAATGTAAAAATGACATCTTTTCAATGAAGAAAAAAAAAATCTGGATAGATGAGTTGACTCATGTACGTGCATGCGAAGGAGTACTTTTGAAATTTTTATCTCATGGGGAGCACTTGTAAGATGTGTTAAATATAAAGTATGACACTTACAAATTTGAAGAATTTTGATGGTTTTTTTTAGTGGTATTAAAAATTCAAAGGGAAAAGTGTATTGTTGAGAAATTTTGTTTGCAATAACTACAATAAAAATAAATACTGCAGAAAAAAACACTTAATTTGTACAATTATTCAATTTTAATAATTTCATTTTTCAAAGTTTTTTCAGAAAATTAAAATCAAATAGCACCAATATGCTTTTGAGTGAGAAACTATGAAAAGTATTTTTGTAGTAGTTTTGAAAAATTTCGGAATGGGGTTTGAACCCTTTAAATACGGCCCTGGTTCGTCTAATAGATAATTTCATTCTTTCCTAAATTTCTTATTATTACTATGACCTAAGTCATGAGTTCCAACCCACAAAGTTACTATATCAAATGCCCCTTTTTTTAAGCAACCTTATTTACACCTTTCACCCGAGACTTGGTAAACAACACCATCGATTGAATTTTCCACTTTGCCACACCCTGTCTGTCTCCTTACTAATAACTTTCCCTTCACCTCTGGTAATATTCGGACTAACTAACCTCAACAGCTAATGCTACATCCTTTTTAGTAACTTCCCCTTTCCATTGGAATGTTTACACTCATCAACATCTACCTCACACAAACCTAACGCTATTTTTGGCCTCTAAACTTGTCATCCCAGCTTTCAAGTC